>SNQJ01S0163697.1:13127-25699 GCA_010110895.2 Picea sitchensis | reverse complement strand
GCTATCGGCTTCAGTGTTTTGAGAGCGGAAAATATGGAAATAGTGTACTTTTATGAAGAGTTGTTTCAAAGAATTTATTCGCGAGCAAAGGCCACTGGAAGATTGAGTTGTGGTGGTTGAGAGACCAAGAAGGTCCCTTATAACTATTTTAAAGTCCCCTAACACCACAAGAGTTTGGATACTTCGTGAATGTGCAATTTTTAAACCCATGTACACTGCTAGAGTTTCTTCTCTATTATTGGTGTTTTCCCCCAAACCCCAGGAAAAATCAACTACCTTTTATCCATCGGAGTCATAGATGACTCCCCCCGCACCTGCCACCCCTAGATTATATGTTATTCTTTGGTAACAATAAGAATGTGATTCATGAGTTGAAGTGTCAACTTTCAACACAGTTTTATATGAAGGACTTGGGGCTACAAAATAAATCTTAGGAATGGAGATCAAGAGAGATAGATCAAATAAAAAGCTTTGGTTGAGCCATACTAAGTATGTAAACTCTATGTTACAAGGTTTTTGCATGGCATATTGCAGACTATTGAATGTTTTGATTCCTCTGGGAACTCAACTTTTAGTTGTGTAGTGTCCTATGACACCCATAGAGATGGAGGATATGGATTTTGTCCTATGTTATATCCAAAATAATATAGGACTCTGTCAAATGACTGAATCCAACTCTTTATGTCTAAATAAAATAAAAAATACTAAAAAATAAAGATTTATATAAGGAGAATTCCTGAGAAGTGGACCAGGAACCTGAAATACCACACAATATAGAAAGTAATAAAATCCTCACATCCATCACAATTTAATTAAAATTATGATCACATCCAAATAAACGAAATGGTCCAATGGCACGGGAGAACTTTGAAAGAGTGCTACTTGTTAATCTCAAAAGAAGATTTTGATAGATCGACTTCAAATATTCTATACTCAAAACTCAGAGTTATAAAATACAATCAAAATCGATCTTGAATTAGTTATCTGGGATTTCTCCAAAATGATAATATATGTTACAATGCTTTAAATTTAAAGGCATTTTTCCATTAATGGACTTGAATTGGGGCTCTTGTGGACTGTAAAAAATATTTACAAGAAATATGATGAAGAGAAGAACATGGAGTGGAGCACGAGCAACAATATCTGGAAAGAATACAAGGAGGAAGCTATCAAAATTCAGTTACACTTTTCCAATGAAAGAATAAATATAGTTCTATGAAATCTGATAAGGAAGAAGGTATGCAATTAATATGGACTTATTGTGATGGAATCTCTCCCTTTCATTTGCTTTTAGATGCGCCTTTTATATCTTTGTATGTTGTGGTTATGTGGTTGGTTGTAATCGCTTCTGTTGGAAATTTAGCAATTTTGGTTATAGCCTTTTTTAACCATTATTCCCTTAATGGGGCAACAGTTACTTCTTGCTTTACTTTGATACTTAGCAATTCACTCTCAATTTCCCTATGGTCAATAGATAAATTTTGCAATATAGTCTCAATGTCCTCATTTTTATTTGTATATTCAACCAGCCAAAACAAGTCAATTATCAACGTCATCATAACTATACTCATCCATACTATCAAATTTTTGGCCGATGATTTCTTCAAATTTTCAACTTTCTCTTCAAATTGCTCTCTACTCATGATCATTGAATTTGAGATTAAGTTTGGATATGAAACCTAAATAGTGGAGCCCACGATATCAAAACCAATAATCTTTGAGTATGCCTCATTTTTTTCCGTGACAGTTCTTTTAATTGATTTAACAACCCCTTTAATGTATCGATTATTTCAATCCAACATGCCTTTAATTGTTTTATACAGCTCTGGGAGGGAAAATCTTCTTGTTTTCTTTTATGGTCTATCATTGCTGAGACTTTCGGTACAAACATAGAGACCCCATCTGTGAAGAATCCTTCATCATTCTTCACATATGAATTCAAATATTCTTTAGTGTTTTGAATTTTAAGCCCGAGAGTAGAAAAAAAATTCACCAAGTCCCATAAATCTAAAATGAGAGACATTATTTTCTTTATATTATTTTCAACAAAGTGTCGAGTAGTAATGATGAAGCGTGAAATTCCTTTTACTCTCACATTTGATTCTAGAGCTCTTTGAAAAGTTTTGTCAGGTTGTAGCATGGTGACTGGGATAGCCAATATAGGTGGAGGCATGAGGGTTGCCTCCAATTCCTCGACTCTCTCTTTAAGTCTGAGATTTTCCTCTTCCATATTAACTATTGAAACGTCCAATGCATCCCCTATGATTCTATGAATTGAAGAAAATCTTGACGAAAACATATTTTTAGTATCAATGGTGGACCATGACTTTCCCTTTTTATTCTTCAAGGTTCTTTCAAAAGTCAATTTCTTCGAAGAGTTATCAAATAAAACATTATGCGTAGAAGATGTTTCTTCATCGGAGAAGACTTCAACTTGAACAACTAATGCAGCGGACTGTACATTTTCTTGGGCGTGTACTTCATCAACTGGAAACGGGATATTTTCAATATCCACATCTAAGTCCATATTATCAAGCAAAATATCATCTTCAGGTACTCTTTGTTTTTCTCCCTCTTGTTGAGAATTGACCCTTTTCCTTTTTACTTGTAATTTATGAGAGTTTTCTAGACTTCCTTGAGGAGGATTCCTTTCTCCATCATCACTTGAATTGTTACTTTGGGTTTTTCTTCGTTGGGTCATTGTAGACTAAGGATTTACTTTAGGCAAAAGACTTCAGTGACAAACAATGGGTGATTGATAATTTCTTTCACTTGAGGGTTTCCCTCTTTGCTTATGACCTTCAATAGTGCTCACAATGGTTTATGTGTCACCAAAATCTTTATTAACACCCTAAACAGGGGGGTCATGACTATCACCCTCTTCTTCTCCAAATATGAGTGTATTGATCATTATGGGACTAAGCTCAATTGTTACCATATGATTATAAAAAAGGTTGTTAGGGTCAAACCCTTTGATATCTTCTTCAAACTTCAATTTAAACTGGTCAAAGTAAGAGGCATATTCATCAATTTTGGGAATTGCTCTTAAGAGAATTTCACCAACTTTCCAAGGCAGAGGAATGAACTGTTTTTTCCTTCTTTCATAAAAATCATGAAACCATAACTTATACTACCTTTCCACCTCTATGATAAACAACTTGTCCAACACATAACAAGGGAGGTATATAGGCTTTTCATGAGAACAAAAAATCCTAGTGATGTTGTATCGATCCATTTTCTCCAAAATTCCCTTTTTATCCAAAAAGCTTGATACTTCCAAGGAAATCCTAGAAGTATCTTCCCCAAAATGTAATTTCTTAAATTCAGAAATAAAATCATTGTAAACTTCATAAAAGTAATGGATAACTTTCTGCCTCCAGAGAGCTTGATACCACATAGTCACAGGGTCAACCTTTGAATTTACCCTTTTTCCAACACTTAGACCTTTAAAAATATGATAATGCATGATAGAAAATACAAAATAATATGCCATATAAAAAAAAAATCTCGCTTCTGAAATTCATTATCTGTGCATAAATTTAATTTGATATGATCTTTGCCCAATAAAAAACAACATTCTCATGAATTGTAAAATATAAAAATATACGGGACCAGTCGAGGAATAGTTATTGTAGAATCCTGACCTGTAACTCTAGTAAATAACCAAGCAATTTCTCGATAGGGGTCCTTTAAAGAACTAACCTGGATTATGGATAGGTCTTCCAGCATTGTAGTAGGGTCTTGTAAATATTCCTACAAAAGCTCAATTACATTTTTTTTTCCTTCTAATAAAATTCATGACATATTCTCCTTTATACGTTAAGTTTGACTCTGGTAGCTTTAACATGTTCTTGAACACTAAAGGCACTAATGAAACAAGGGAGTCGCTTTGTAGAGGAATGGTTTTTCTATTATGGACAAATTTGTCAATGCACCAAGTGACAATATCTTTGCATTCGAAAACCTCAGGGACACAACCAGTGAGAGTTATTCCTGACGTCCAAACTTTATTATTATCTCTATCTGGTAACGTTGAATAATACCAATATGCCTTTGACCAATGGTAATTATGATCCTCTCTGGCGAATATATTCAAGGTATCCCCGCAAAAATATTGTCTTCTTTCGGCCATCTTCAGCAGGTTGACAGACTTCTTCGTAATGTCGCTCATAACAGTGAAATGATATTTTACTTTAGAACAATATGAAATAAATGAAATTTGCCTCGATAGAAACATCATTAATAACGGCCTTTTCAGAATTTAATTAAGCAGTTGAGTTCATAGAATTAGCATTTAATTTTACTTGAGAAATGTGAAGAAGAAGGACATGTCATGGCGGGGTGGCAGAGTGTAAGATTTCAAATGAGTCTTTGAGTCTGTCGTGATAGAAAAAATGGCTAAGTATGGATACTTGTCGGATGGACTTGTGAGGATGGGAGATGCAAAGAAATGAAAATATAAGTCTGCGAAATGAAAAATAAACTAAGTATTGGGAAGAGATCAAGAGAGAAAAGTGATATGTTGTGAGTCTGCAAGTCCGCCAACCCGCGAATGAAAAAAAAACAAAGTATGGAAAACGCATAAGTCATGGAGGTAGGATATGGCAATGAAAATTAAAGGAGAGAAACATACCTGGGGAAAATAAAACTATAGAATAATAAAGAAAAGAAGAAAGGAGTTACAAGGTTCAACAACTGGCTCCAACTATGGGATGATGACCCCCTACAGGTTATCAAGAATCCATAATATCAAGACCAATTTCCTTCTCCATTTTGTTATGGAGTCTAGGAGGTGAGAATATACAAAACAAAGAAAACAAACTATGTACAGGTGAGAAGAAAAAAATCAGGAAAAGAAACTCTTCAAATATTGCCCATTAACAAGCAATATTGAAACTTTTCCCTTCATATCCTTGAGCATGTATGAGTTGAAACTTAAAATCTTTTCAATGAGATAGGGCCTGATCCAAAGTGCTTCAAAATTTGTATGCATTGAGGGATTTTCTTTCGCTTTGTTCCAAAGAAATACTAGTTCACCGTTCTGAAAATTCTTCATTGTAGCACTTTGATCAAAATACTTCTTGACATTTTGTTGTCTCTGATATATTTTCTTTAATGCTTCGACTCTTTCTTATTCTAATTTCAAAAACTGATTCAATCTCTTTTGTAGAGCATGAGTATCTTTTGTATCTTCAATATTTACTGCATCAGTCAGAGCATACAATTCAAGACTTAGTGGCATTTTTGCTTCTTTTCCATAGACCAATGCATAAGGGTACATTCCAGTGCTATCTGTTGGTGTCATTATGCTTGCCCACAAAGTATCTATCAATTTTAAATGCCAGTTCTTTTGATTTTGATCAATTGTGTTCTTTAGAATCTGAATTAATGTTTTGTTTGTTGATTCAGCAGGTCCATTTCCTTAAGGGTAGTAATTTGATGATTTCCCCATTACAATATCATATTCCCCATAAAAGTCAATAAACTTTGATCCTATGAATATTGACCCATTATCAGTGATGAACTTTTCTAGTACCCCAAACCTTGATAAAATATTATCCTTGAGAAACTTTATCAATTCTTCATAATCATCCCCTTTTAATGCCATTGTTTCTGACCATTTTGTAAAATAATTTGTGGCAGTGAGAATGTATACATGTCCTTTGCTTTATTTTGGATTTATTGGTCCAATGACATCTATCCCCCATTATGAAAATGGTTTTTCAACCAGTATAGGTTGCAAAGGCATTGTAGACCTCTTCATCTTTCTTGAGAATTTTCGACATGAAAGACATTTCCTCACCATTGCATATGAATCTTTAAAAATTGATGGCCAATAATACCCAGTTCTTATTATTTTGTGGGCAGTAGTGGTTGGTGCAAAATTTCCTCCACATGTTCCTTCATGAAACTATTTTATCAATTCTTGAGCCTTTGTTTCATCTACACACCTCAATAACATACCATCATAATTTCTTTTGAACAATATTTCTGCAATTAATACATATTGATTGGATTTCATTTTCAGAGCTCGTATTTCTTTGGGAGTCATATTGATGGGAATTGTCTAGATCTTAGATAGAAAATGATGTCTTTGTACCATCTAGAATTCAACATAGGTTTTCCTATTGAAATTGAGACCACCCCATTCAATTCATCATTATTTGCAATGAGCTTGCACAATCCTTGTCCTTTAACTGTCTTTAAAGGTTTGATCTCAATATCATACTCTTGAATCTTGGCCAACCAATTTGCCCACTTTCCCTCTCTCAATTGTTGTTTTAGGATCATATTTACTGTAGAATATGGAACATATGCTATAACATGGGAGTTCAAAATATAAGTCTGAAAATGTGCTACAGCCTTAACAAGAGAGAATGTTTGCTTCTCCATTTCCGAATATTTTAGCTCGTAATAATGAAGGGTTTAACTCATGAAGCTTATTGGTAACTCTTCCCCTTTAGAATTTCTTTGTGTAAGAACTGAAGCCACGACCCCTTATGTAGAAAAAGAATATAAAATAAAATCTCTTTTAAAATCTGGACTGATAAGCACGGGCGTTGTGGTGATTGCTCGTTTAATATTGTTAAATGCATTCTGAGTATCTAAAGTCCAATCAAATCTCTGGTATTTTTTCAACAATAAATTGATTGGTTTGAAAACACTTTCATAATCAGGAACGAATTTACACCCATTTCTTTGAAGATGGAGGATTTAACTCATTAATGGTTCTTATTCTTTCAAGATCGATGTAAATTCCTTCTTTACTGACTATATGCCCCAACAAATTTCCTTCAGATAGAACAAATAAACATTTCTTCGGATTAAGAGAGATCCCATATAATCTACACTTTTCAAAAACTTGCCTCAAATGGTGAATGTGTTCTTCCCTTGTCTTAGAATGGACAGTAAAAACATCTTGATAAATTTCCCTATGAAATCTTTGAATGCATGATCCATGGCCCTTTGAAAAGTATCTCCAACATTCTTTAAACCAAAGGGCATGCAAGCATAAGCATATGTCTCCCGCGGTGTTATAAAAGCAGTCTTGGGCATGTCCTCCTCTACCACCAATACTTGATTATACCCTTAAAAATGTCTAACATGGTCATACAAGTTGATCTAGTAACTTGTTGAAGCAAGAATTCCATGTTAGGCAGAGGATATTTGTCTATGATGATTGTTTTATTCGAATCTCTAAAATCAACACAGATTTGAATTTCTCCAGTCTTTTTCCTCACCACTACTGGATTTGAGAGCCAATTTGAATGTCTAATGGGATATATAATTCCAACAATTTTTAGTTTCTCCAACTCCACTTTTACTAGTGGCTTCAATTTGGGATTCATCATTTTGTTTTTCCACTTAAAAGGCTTTTCCCCCTCTCTCAATGGTATTATATGTTGGAATATAGATTTGTCATATGGCTTGAGATCATCATAACTCCATGCAAATACATCATAATATTCTTTGAATAAGGCATTATATTGGTCAATCTCCTTCGTTGTACAATCAATCCCAAGATTCACATATTTTTGGGAATCCTCAGTTCCAATAATTATTTTCTTTGTTTCTTGTACGTTTCAAGCTAACACTTCTTCTTTGAGATTCTTTGCTTGATCATCTCTCATAAAAAGAGACTCTAATTTTACACAGTCCTTTGGAATAGGGAAAATACTATTGTCATTCTCCTCATAATCATTTTCATTGGCCAAGAAATCATTTAATTCTTCATCATTTTCAAAAACCTGAAGGTATCCTTCATTGTTGGGCACCAAAGGTCTAAAAATTATTTTGACTTGAAATGAACTTTTTCTTGGAATGTCCTCTGGATTAGCTATGAAGCAGCAAGCGCTAATGAATATGCCTTTTTATTTTTCTCTATGGGGACAAAAATATATTGAATGAACAAAAATCCTCCATCAATTCATTTACTATTTTCACATACAGCTTGAGTTTTTCTTTCTTGATCTTATATCTTTGAATGACTTGATTTATAACTAATTCAGAGTCGCCAGTTATAATCAAGTGTTCAACGTTCATTTCCAATGCCAGAATCATCCCTTGAAATAGTGCTTCATACTCTGCTTCATTGTTGGTACATGGAAATTCCAATCTGATAGCACGTGGATATATGACTTTATTGGGACTTTTAAGTACAACTCCAGCCCCGCTCTCTGAGCTTGAGCATGCACCATCAAATGGCATTCTCTAGTATCTAATGAAATAATTATCTTCTTGTTTCAAACATTCTGACTGTTCCAAATCAAGTATAGCATAATTTTCAATACCGGCATCTATATAATCCTGCATCATTTCATTATCTTTCTTTTTAAATGAAAATAACTTTCTGAGCTCATGAGGAAATTTCAACATTATCCCATCTTTGTTCGGCAACATCATGCAACTGGCATCATTCATTGTGTAACCATCGATCATTGAAGACCAATCTCTTCCAAGGACTACTCCATATGTTGAAGGGAGATCGACCACTATGATGGTGAAAACAATGATAATATGTGGGGCAACAATAATCCAAGCATAGAAGTTCTTGATTTATCCATAGGATGGTACTTTTGTGGAATCGATTGCATAAATACATTCACATGTTTCATAACATTTGGTACGACTCATACCGAGTGCTTTCATTACTTCTAGGGGCATGACATTATGCATTTCTCAAGAATCTATCAAACAATTTTGAAGCACAACATCATGATTTTCAATTGAAATATAAAAGGGTAGAACTTTGCCTCTCAATTTGATAGCTTATATGGTCTGATTCTACTTTGGATTTGCAATAACAGGTTTAATTCTTTCGCCTGGCTCATCTAAATGTTTGAGAATGTTTTCCTTTTGCTGCAGGATTTTTACCACTTCCGTGAAGGGTAGAGTGATTATTAATTTACTAAGATCATCAACCACATTATACATCATCTGAGCAGTATTTACAATTCTTTGTTGTTCACTTGATTTATTCTTATCTTTTTCTTTTCTTTTTATTTTTCCTTTTCTACATTTTCCTTTGTTTTGGATTTATTTGATTGTCCCTGTGTTTGGACAGCATTGTCTTATGAGATGTTATTTTCTTTGTGTTCTTCTAATATGCACATGGATGTCTCGTATCCATCCGCCTCTATAGATTCAAGAATTCTTTCTTCAATATAGTCGGCCTCTTGTTCAATATCTTGTTAATCATAAGCTTCTTTGAGTATTATTGCATTGGGATTAGGTGCCCTTGGGATTCTCTGTTAATGTTGATCATTAGTATTCTCGATTCTTATCCTCTGTTCTTGAGCAGGATTTCTTCTTTGTTATGGAAATGGAATCCTTGAATCAGGCATGAAGTTTTCATTTCTTCTCAATCTAATTATTTCATTTTGTATCTGCCTAATAATTTTGTTCATTTGGGCAATTTCCATCTTCTACTTTGTCTCTTGTGTTGCAACGGGGTCAATTTTTACATTTGGTATGGTCCCTTTAAAGAAACCTCCTCTATCTCCTTGACTTCCAAGATGGCATGTTTATTTATCCTCATTCTTCTTTGAATGTGATGCTCCCTTATCAGAAATGGCCAAATTATTTATTTGTCTTCGTACTTTTCCAAGAATAATGTCAGGGTCAACTCCTGTTTCAAACATAATTTCTTCCATCTCGGTGGATTTACCCATTGCTACATCTAAGTTTTCAATTTGAGAGGCTTTAATAGCAAATTTTACATTGGCAGGCATAACATTCTTATAATCATCGAGTATCACCGGAGCATTTGGCCTTTTTTCTTATAGTATTTTGTTCAATGTCTTATTGAATCTCAAATTAAAATCTCGATTTCTTTCATTTTTTCTCAGAAAAATTTGAGTAACTTTTGTGAGAAAAGTGTGGTAAGCAACTAGAGGAGAAAACGTATTCAAAAACATTTTTTCAAGATCTTCAAATGACCCAATCGATCTTGCAGGCAGTTATGTGTACCATTCATAAGCTTGATTGACCAATGTTTGGAGAAATAATCTTACCATTACA
This sequence comes from Picea sitchensis, assembly GCA_010110895.2. Classification (NCBI taxonomy): domain Eukaryota; kingdom Viridiplantae; phylum Streptophyta; class Pinopsida; order Pinales; family Pinaceae; genus Picea; species Picea sitchensis. The sequence continues at coordinate 15,679 of SNQJ01S0163697.1, read as the reverse complement.
TAATTGTCTTCAATAATATGGAAATCACAAACATCCAAGAATAAATCTACATGTATTTTTGGATCAATCGCTCTGTCCCCTGAGAATGTTTTCAATGTCCCCTTTGGAATAACATGGAGCTCATGTTGTTCTCCCCAGAGGTTTAGAGGAGAATCTCTTACCCTTCTCCTCAGGATTTTATACCTTGGTTCACATCTTTCTTCATGTCTTTCTTCTCATATTCCTCCCGTCTTTCTTCGTGTCTTTCTTCTCATCTTTCTTCCCTTCTTTCTTTCCTATCACCCATTCTTGGATATTTCTTCTTTTCTTCAAAAAGACGTTCTTCAACTTGCAACTGCTTACTTCTAGTTCTGGTTAGTGGCCCTTTATATTCGTCCAGATTCAGTTTCTATTTTGTGCTTGAGTTCTTGGAAATTGTCCTTCATCTCTTCTTTGTCTTCTGAGGATTTCTCGTTCTTCGTCTTGAACAAGAGTTTGCCAAGATCTCTCTAACTCTTCTCAACTTTGGGTTGTTGTTATTGTAAGATTATATAATTGATACAGAATACTTCTTTGGTTTCCCAATCCAATTTCTAGTTGGGGTTGATTAGGTTGAGTCAAAGTCGTGAAAAATTTCGGTCTAAAACCAATCTTTCAAATTCTCTCCCCATTGGAGTTGCCAAAAATGTTGACGTTTGAATATGTCAAGACTAAAATGACAACCTCACGAAGATATGAATCCCCCTACGTTTTTAAAGAGGTAGTACTCCTCTTTGGATTATGATTTTATTTAAATATGTTATATCCAAAATAATATAAGACTCTATCAAATGATTGAATCCAACTCTTTATGGCTCAATAAAATTAAAAATACCGAAAAATAAATATTTATATAAGGAGAATTCCTGAGAAGTGGACCAGGAACCTCAAATACCACACAATATAGAAAGTAATAAAATCCTCACATCCATCACAGTTTAATAAAAATTATGATCACATTCAAATAAAAGAAATAGTCCAATGGCACAAGAGAACTTTGAAAGAGTACTACTTATTAAGCTCAAGAGAAGATTTTGATAGATCGACTTCAAATATTCTATACTCAAAACTCAGAGTTATAAAATGCAATCAAAATTGATCCAAACTTAGTTATTTGGGATTTCTCAAAAATGATAATGTATGTTACAATGTTTGAAATTTAAAGGCATTTGTCTATTAATGGATTGGGATTGGGGCTCCCGTGGACCATAAAAAATATTTATAAGAAATATGACGAAGAGAATAAAATGGAGTGGAGAACGAGCAACTGGATGTGGAAAGAAGATAAGGAGGAAGTTATCAGAATTCGGTTACACTTTTCCAATGAAAGAATAAATATAATTGTATGAAATCTGATAAGGAAGCAGGTATGAAATCAATATGGACTTATTGTGATGGAATCTCTCCCTTTGATTTTCTTATCGATTCACCTTCTATATCTTTGCCCATTGCGGTTATGTGACCGATTGTAACTGGTTCCGTTGGAAATTCAACAATTTTGGTTATAGCCTTGTTTAACCATTCTCGAATATATTCTCTTAATGGGGGAGAGTTTACTTCGTGTTTTACTTTGATACTTAACAATTCACTCCCAATTTCCCTATGGTCAATGAATAATTTTTTCAATATAGTCTCAATGTCCTCATTTTTATTTGTATACTCAACAGGCCAGTTATCGATGTCATCATAAGTATACTCAACCATGTTATCAAATTTTTTGGCCAATGATTTCTTCAAATTTTCAACTTGCTCTTCAAATTCCTCTATGTTCATGATCATTAAATTTGAGATTAAGCTTGGATCTGAAACATCAATAGTGGAGCCTGTGATATCCAAACCAATAATCTTTGAGTATTCCTCATTCTTTTTCGATGATTGTTCTTTTAAATGATTTAACAACCCCTTTAATGTATTGATTATTTCAATCCAACATGCCTTTAATTGTTTTATACGGCTCTGGGAGGGAAAATCTTCATGTTTTATTCTATGGTTCATCATTATCGAGACTTTCACTACAAACATAGAGACCCCATCTGTGAAGAATCTTTCATCATTCTTCATATCTACATTCAAATATTATTTAGTGTTTTCAATTCCAATCCCAAGAGTAGAAAAACCTTTTGCCAAGTCCCATAAATATAAAATGAGCGACATTCTTTTCAACAAAGTGTCGAGTAGCAATGATTAAGCTTGAAATTCCTTTTACTCTCAGATTTGATACTGCAACTCCTTGAAAATTTTTACCAGGTTGTAACATGGCGACTAGGGTAGCCAATATAAGTGGAGTCATGAGGGTTGCTTCTAATTTCTTGACTCTCTCTTTAAGTCTGAGATTTTCCTCTTCCATATTAACTATTGAAACGCCCAATGCATCCCTTGTGATTCTATGAATTGAAGATAGTTTTGACGGCAACATGTTTTTAGTATCAATGGTGGATTGTGACTTTCCCTTTTTATTCTTCGAGGTTATTTCAAAAGTCAATTTCTTCGAAGATTTATCAAATAAAACATTCAGCGTAGAAAAGGTTTCTTCA
>SNQJ01S0163695.1:1122-17242 GCA_010110895.2 Picea sitchensis | reverse complement strand
GATAAATTATTCACTTCATATTGAGTCTGCATCCCTTTGCCCTTTTAAGTCTGAACACATTGTTCAGCCCCCAAGCTCTTCCATATTTAATGGAGAGCCTCATTTTCTCTCTTATATGAGCTTTCCTTTGGTGGAGGATTGAAATGGTGAAGGCCCAACTGGAAGGGACTTAGTTTCTCGATTCCGAACGTGCCCACTCAAAAAAATTCCATTCATACACTTCTGTTGATTACATTTCAATAGAAATACTATTTTCTCGTCCAATTAATGTCTTGCAAATATTTGAATTGTTATTCCATGGGCGTATTTGTTATGATTATTGATGGATTATGCTATTATATGTGCTAAATTTATATATTATCACCATATGATTGCGTATCTTGGTTGTTGAGGTCAAGTTGCAGGTGTATTGCTTTGAGTCAAGTGCTCAATGGTGGACTTCAATGAACGTCCCAACGAGGTAGGGTCTTTATCTTGTCTTGTTAGCATGTTTGTTTATATAGCATACTTGAGATTAGAGTTGATATATGTAGTCATTTCCTTCTGTTGTAGTTTACCCCATGCCATAGAGTGATTTTCCTCGTAATAGAATTGGCGACCATACTGGGGAGGGAATCTTTTTTTTTAGGGTTTGGAGTGTTTTTCTCCTTTGATTGCTCTTGTTTACCTTGAGTTTCTTGTCGTTTGATTTATTGACAACCTATTTTTATTTTGAGTTTGAGTTTATTGGCCTTATCCTTAATATGACAATGTTTTAATACATATACACAGGTTTTCCCTTGACATATGTGTACATACGTGAGTTGTCGTTCTATAGGGTGCATACATATGTGGTTTTCTCGTGAAAAGTCACTTACATCATCCTTTTTTTCTTGATTGTTGAGTTTGATGTTTGTTGGGTAAGTGTTGATGGTTGTTGAGTCTTCTTAGGTCTCTGTCATGACTTTTAAGTGCCTGCAGAGTGATAGGAAACCTTCCTTTGGGTGAATTTTCGGGTGGTTTTTCTTTCTCATCATCATTTTCATTGGTTGTCCTTGCATCTTGGGCTGGGTGTTTTCTTCTTGATATTATACTTGGTTTGTCTATGTTTGCATACATTAGGGTATTTATATCAAGTTGTTGTTCAGTCCTTACATTTTCATTCTTTTATATTGAAAATACAAAAATATACATTTTTCATTATTGACATTTGATCTTTTGGGTTCTTATCATTGATCTTAGTACATGTATGGAAAGATTGCATCTAATTTTAAATTGCAGAATTGAATTGAAAGTTGCATTTTGAAAAAAAATATCATTTATTGAGAATTGAAGTTAGGACTTTGCATTATATTGATATTCATTTCTTTTACTTGTTGATTCATAACATCATTAGTTTCACGACCACACCTTTTGAGTAAACAAAGCCACTAAAAGTAATGCTGATAAATTTAAAATTGATTAGAAATGATTTTATTTTTCAGGGTGCACAAACTAGCTTAAGATTTAGATCCTTGGAATAGGATTTTGTGAGTAAACTTCTCCAAGGCTATTAAACTCAAAATATGTGTCTGACTAAGGGAGTGGTGAATTCCATTGTATAATTGGTGACGTTAGGAGGCTCCGCTCACACAATATCTAAGCACGAGGTCGCGTGAAGTTGGTTGAGGATATATCCCTCCAATACCTTCTTACCGTCAGAGATATTTTCGGGGCTCTATTCATTTATGGGGGTCTTGCTAGTACCTTTAATTCTATGAGAGGTGGTGCTTTCAAGATTTCGGGCTTTGTTACTCTACCCATATGGTGGACCTAACTTACGACTGTTCGCCTGCACATTGGTTATATCGTGGTGGCTTAGTTGCTTGACATAGGAAGCCACATAGGTTACTTGTAGGGGCTATTCTGTAGGTACCCTAGGTCAAATAAGAGTCAGAAAACACATATCTTTTCTGGAGGATTACCTCTCTGGGGGGATTTGACCAACTGGTTGTTAATCCCACGAGGGCCCTTATAATTGATTTTGATACCTTCAATATTTTGCGGTGACTCTCAGGCCCCTCTCGGGAGAGGCATACCTACTTTAGGGAGGGAGGCCCCTTTCAACCACTTTATCATGTTTATGTTCATATTGGCCCTTTTGTTTATTTTTGGTGTGATCTCTGATTGTTAGTTGTCCTTAGTATTTTGTATTGCGTCGTGAGTTTTCATTTTTATGGATAATGGAGTCCCCTTGACTCCCTCAGTTAGTGCTACCCATCCCGTGGTCTTTGCTCATTCCATGGGGACAAATCCTTTTGTATTTTCGAGTGGTACATCGAATCATGATACTCAGCCAATACCTTGGGCCTCTAATCATTTTTCTCATGGTATTCCAGACATGTCTTCGCACTTTCCATCCTCTGTCTCATCGCCTTATGTGAATCCTAGTTTTGGGTCTAGAGGCATGATGCCTCCTTTTTATCCCTTTTCGTTTGGTGGGAGTCATATCCCTCAACCAACTCTTACGGTAGGAGGTTGGAATCTGACTTCTTATGGATCCAATCCTAGCTTCACTTTTCCAGGAGAAAGTGCTCAAATGGGCGCTCATTCTACTTATTACATCCCATCCTTCTATCCTTCTTCCGCTATGCTGGTTCCTACGAATTATTTTCCCATGGTGGGCCTCCATTTGTCCTCTAGTGTTTCATCCAGGGGGAGTTAGTTTTTTAGTATGGGAAACCCCCTTCACGGAGTTCCTTCATATGGGGGAAACATATATCCTCACCTGAGTAACCCTTGTCATGTCACTTTCTATTCGCAAGCCGCTTCCTCGGTGATGATGCCCTTACAACCCTTTATGAATCAGATTGGAGGAGGATACTATCCCGCCATATAGGGCCATGGTGTATACTAGGACCCTTCCTGGCCTTCAATTTCTCAAAACTAGTCTTTCCAGAACCTTGGTCTTAAATTCCGCAACCAACCACCACCACAATTCCAGTCACTATGATTCATACTAGCATTATATCACCAACCTATGCTAGTCATGTTGGAGAAAGGTCAAAAACCTATGCAAGTCATGTTGAAGACCAGCAACCGACTATTGCATGTTATGTTGGAGGCACAAGTCCAGTCACTGTGAGTCATACTATCATTATATCACCAACCTATGCTAGTCATGTTGGAGATAGGTCAACAACCTCTGCAAGTCATGTTGAAGACCAAAAAACAACTACTACAAGTCATTCTAGGGGCACAACTCTAGTCACTGCTAGTCACACTATACATACATCACCAACCTCAGCTAATCATGTTGGAGATTCATCACCAACCTATGCTAGTCATGTTGGGGGTTCACCATCAACCTCTTCCAGTCATGTTGAAGGTTCATCACCAACCTTTGCAATTCATGTTGGAGATTTGATACTAGCCTTTGCAATTCATCCTGGGAGCATGTCATTATCCACTGCAAGTCATGTTGGGGGCATTCATACGATTGATAAGCCTAGACGTATAAGATGTAAGCCCAAGTTCCTTTGTAGGATTTGCAAAGGATATCACCTTACTCATTTGTTCCATGCTACTGCTGTGGTACAAGAAGCGTGGTCCTTGCCTGGGGGCCCTTCGGGTTCTAAGTCGTCTTTTGTTTCCCAATCTTCTTTGGTTGATACAACAGTAATGTTGATGCAATATTCAGCTAAAACCACTCTTCTTTTAGGAGGTGATGCATCTCTAGACCTTGTTGTCTCGCATCTTGTTCAATCATCAGTCTTGTCAATGCAATATTCGACCGACACCATTCCTGTTATTGGGGGTGATGCATCTCTTGACCTTGTTGTCTTGCATCCTATTCAACCAACGATTGAAGAAGTGGTCGTGTCGATTCAATCTTCGGTTGATCCCACTCTTCTCTTGGAGACTGGAAAGTCTAAGGAAGTGACATTGCCGATGCAATATTCGGTCAGTCCTACTCTTCTTTTGGGGGGTGATGCATATTTCGACCATATCCTTAGTATTTCTAGTCATGTAGCTTCTGAACAAGGGATCTTTACACTCTCTTCGAGTACGCTCCCTCCAAGTCCTAGGGTGGTTTCCTTTTATTGGAATGATCTTGTAGAGCCTCGATCTCCTTCTTCTACACCCTTCCAGATAAGGGTCATTCTTCGATATATTGTAGATAAGGTAACCTCTGCAAGTATTTTATCTTCCTCGACTTGGAAAGCTTTGGGTTTTCCCAAGCTTGTGTCAGTTGTCCATGAGTTGCTAACTTTCGACATAATTCCTGTACGAGAGTCCTGGGCTCCCCCTTTATATGTTGTCTAGAACAACATCCAGCGATTATGGTTTAAGATCTTTTCTAAATCTCTCAAAAAATGAAAAGATTGTTGAGTGAACTTGTCTCTTTCATACTCGTAAATTGGATTTGAAGGGACGTCTATTTGGTGTAAGTTTAACCCTTTTTCAAACCAAGTAGACTAAATTTATGAAAAAAGGACATTCTTTAGAGTTAAGTTGTAATTGCATCTCATTCTCTTGTTTGTAGTATTGAGCCTATTGTCGGTTCTTTCTTTCGCATTATAATCCTATCACCTCAGCAATTTGCATCATCAACCAAGTAGAGACTTGTTTATATCCTTTGCATCTTGACACCCTATACCCCAAGAGGAATCATTCCCCCGAGTGTCCATATCCTGCATGCACCTCCTTGCATTGAGCATAGGTATGTTCCACTATTGGAAGTAGTTTCCTATTTGTGACACTCGTTTCCTCCTCTGTATCATAGCATTCATTTGACTATGAAAAAACAAAAAAAATTGGGCAAGAAAATAATATTATTTCATGTTGGCAGCAGTCGTGTCGTCTTTGAAGAGATCACAAACTTTTGAGTTCCCTTGTCATCAAAATTTTGGGTTTAGCATGACCTTAGGAAGCTAATCTCATTACATAGAGTTTACTCCCCCAACTGGTTACTCTTCCAATCCCTATGGAGAGTTTGATTGGTGCCTTTTTCATCACAAAGTTTCATCATTAAGTCTATGCTACTAGAGTTATCCATATGTCTCATGCTCTTGTTCAAAGGATGTCTATCATCCTATGCGGCCATTTCTTAGAACTCTTGACTTTGCATGTCGGTCATACCCTTAGTATGTCTCAGAATTACATGAAGTTGTAGTACTACCATGCACCCTGGTTCTACTTTCCTTATGGGTAGGTAACCTTGAACCTAGTAGTCGACATTTCCTCATTGGTCACCGACTAGGGGGTTTCCCTTGTGTTCGACGATAAAAAATCTATTCACACATTGGGATTCATGCATTGTCTTGGATACCATTAGCCTTATTGGTGGTTTCCTCGCCTTTGTCGGCAGTTTTCCTCATTGGCTGCTATTCAGAGGGTCCTTTTCATGCATTGCTTGCATTTGGTGCATGCGAAAGACGCACAAGGTCATTGGTTCATGAACATGTTCTTTGTCTGAGTTTCTCCAAATCATCAAGCTACTGCTTTGTACCTCGTGATGAATTATAAGAGATTTCTAAAAGTAACTTACGCTATTGAAAGTCTTTTTCCAAAAAGAAAATTAGCTCAATTATATTGCTAAATATAATTTTTTACAACTTCAAAGACCAAACTGAAAATCCTATAGTGACTTTTCATGGCAAAGCTTGTTCTTAATGCTTCAGGATATAACAATCCTTTTAGTTATTTGTTGTCCTATTCTAGATTAGGAGCAAAATGGAAATTACATAGTACTAGCTCAGAAGTGGCTTAATAACTATTTACATATCCAAATCTAAGGAAGATAGACAAAAAAGGCCAAAATGGAGCTTTTCCAAAATTGAACATTCAAAGAAACCATGCTAGAAAAGAAAGATGTGCCTCCTGGGACCTTCAGTTCCATTTAACCAACTGTAATAAGTGATTCTACCTTCGGGTTCCTGAAATGCTTGCTTTGATAAAGTGTATGCCTCCTTGTTGTGATCCCTGTAAATATGCTGGAAGCTAATCTCATGATTTTTTTTTATTAATTCCATAATTTTGAGATTCCAGCCCTGGATAGCAATTGCCCAAGATGGAACCCTATCTTGATATTTATTTATTATGTCGTAGACTAAACTTCTATGCTTTTGCTTTTTCTAGGTAGGGATTTTTATTTAAAAATAGGTTAGAAATTTAGAAAAATAGTTGGAATGGAAGATTTCAATAATTCAACATAYATATTCTAGGTGTCTTGGAGTTTTGAAGGTGCTKAATTTATTTATGCATTCAAAAATACAATTTGATCACTGTAAATTGTGATTTTGTCAACAATAATGTATTCCCCCAAAAAATAAAAAAATAAAACTTAAAACATTTAAATTGTGTCATTTTAAAATATGTGAAATGTCCACATTGAGTTAATTTATTTTATATTATTTTAGCAATTCCTTCATTTCAAAAGATATTGAACCGATTTTTTTTTTAAATCTAATATCAATTTTAAATGATTTTCACTAGATTTTAAATAAAAATGATAATACAACAATTCTAAATTTTAAAATTTATTTCAAATTCCAAAAATATATTTTAAATTTTAATTAGTCACCATAAAATAAGTTCAATCAAAATTTGTACTCATAATAATAATAATAATAATAATAGATAACCAAATGTCTAATAACCATTATTTTTCACTTTATCTGTTGATATTATTTTTTTCCAAAAATTCATCTTTTAACCTCCCTAGTCTCTTATATTTATAAGAACACAAGTCGAACCATTTTGTAAGAAAAACAAAAACAAAAACAACCCATATAATTTGTAACCATCTTAACCATTGAAAATATTTTCCAATAACTCTAAATTTTTTTTAAAAGCTCATTCTACATAATCTATTATGATTTAGATTTTTTGAAGTTATATATTTTTTACTATTTTAGTTAAAATAAAATTAAAAATAACATTCTCATAAACAATGGCCAAAACCCAAATCATAAGAAGTTTAAAATTATTCTTTTCTTCTTCCCATCCATACATATCTGTGCTGAAATGAGACAACTTTAGTGAGATCACTCATTTTATATGCCATTTTAAAAATTAAACTTTGCAAAATCTTAACTTGTTTAGCTTCTAAGATTTTTAGATTATATAAACAAGATCATATTGTAATTTCAACAAACTTGTAATTTCAAAGTGGTGATTGAATGATTGTCATCTAGAGGCAATTTACAAGTCTATGTTATCAAGAGATGGAAAGCAAGGATAAAGGACATGGTCAGAAGATTTGAACTTATCAGGGACTACAATAGAGATGCAGACAACCTATCAAAGCAAGCTCTTGGAGAACCAGAAGGAAGCATTATATATTACCCTTGGATCAAATGAAGCATTATATATTACCCTTGGATCAATGGCATAGCGGGGAAAAAATCATATTAACTTATATTAGTTACGCTGGCTAGTAATTTTGGGTTATCCGATTTTTTGCACTTAGTATGGCAGTTTCTCTATGGCTCGCATGTGTGCGGTCATTGTTTTTCTGTTTTTGCTATTTAAGTTTAGAGATGGTCTCGGTTATCTCTCTTAGTTTTAGTCATGTATTTTCCATTCCAAACGATATTCATTTTGATGATTCTGTATTGACTTTGGAGATCTGTTCCAAACATATTTTTGTGGAGACAAAGATGTAAAAGAATTATATTTTCATAATATAATTGAGATAATCTTTCTATTAAAAACAAACAAACTTGTAACTTCAAAAACCACTTAAATCTCTATAAATTTATAAAAATCATCCAAGGAGTAATATAAAAAATATAAAGTTTGTCAATAATCTACTAAAAAGCTCCAAAACTGGGCGACCCCAACTTATATCTTTAATTGAATGAATGTTTGAATTGATCTGAACGTACAATGAAATATTAACAGTGCAACTTCTTAGACATGCACCTTCATTTTTTTAGACAAAAAGTGCACATACCCAAATGGGTACATGACTAAGTGAATCGCAGTGATTACCTACCCCTCTTTTGAAGTGATTGGCGAATCTTCTAGCTCTGGTGTGGTGATATAAATAGTCGAAATCTCTTCACTCATTCTTTCGTAGGTGGAAGGACTTTTATCGTTTGAATGCTATGAATTCGCCTACAAATCTTTTTTTAATTTACAAGAGGAAACTAAGGGCGGTGATATTTCATATCAACCTTTCAATAATATTCGACCTTGATCGATTAGTCAAACCCAAAAATTTTGACCTTCTAAATATGATGTGAACGTATGTTATAAAGTGCTTAAGTATGGGATTTGGCTTCACATGAATCTATGGTGGCTTCAAAACATAAGTTGGACAAGTCCATATTTGAAGATAAGTCAAGACCCACTTTTTATTTAAGAAAATAAAGTGTCACATCGAAAGGAATATAAGAAATATGACCAATATAGTGGCATAGAAGGATGCCAAAATCATATCATGAAATGGGATGGAATAAAATTAAAGTCATTCAAATAAAAGGCATTGTTATAAGAAATATTATTGAAAAGTGAGTAATGTTATAATATAATGAGTGTTGTATGGCAGTGTAGTTTTGTTAGGTTGGAATGAGAATAAATGCGACTGAGTACAGACACGTGGGTAGTGGTTTCCATGCAGAATACAGTGTTCTCAAATTAGTTTTTCTAGAAATTTATCAAAAATTAGTAACATTTAAAAGGTTTTTGGACACAAAAAATATAGCATTCCCGAAGTAGTTTTCTTTACATACGTTTTACATACGTTCGTGGACAAAAACACAAAAAAATAATAGTAACGTTTGTTACATAGGTTCGTGGACAAAAACACAAAAAAATTAGTATTCCCGAATTAGTTTTCTTTAAAACAAGGGCTTTTGGACATAAAAAAAATTGAAATTTATCAAATTATAGGTTCATGGATAGCAAAAATTATACATACCAAATATGTACTTTTATAATTTACTTTATACATATGAAATATGTACTTTTATAAAGTATGGGGATTAGATTTTATAGAGCATGCACGGAGCTCTCATTCCATACTTAGCCGGTTTTTGGATCGCGGGTTCTCGGGCTAGCGGGTTGAAAATTGGGCTTATGTTGTTTCATGCCCTACAAATAACACCCAGATTTCTGCTATATACAAATTGACAATCGGACTTGCGAACTATTTAAATTTTAAGGACCTCATGTCCAAAAAATTTAGCATTCCTGAATTAGTTTTCTTTACATACATTTTACATACGTTCGTGGACAAAAACACAAAAAAAAAGTAGTAACGTGTGTTACATAGGTTCGTGGACAAAAGCACAAAAAAATTAGTATTCCCGAATTAGTTTTCTTTAAAACAGGGGCTCCTGGACAGCTTAAATTATAGGTTCCTAGACAACTTAAATTATGCATACCAAATATGTAATTTTATAAAATAGATATTTACTTTTATACATACGAAATATGTACTTTTATAAAGTATGGGGATCAGATTTTATAGAGCATGCACAAAGTCCTCATTCCATACTTAGCCAGTTTTTGGATTGCGGATTCTCGGGCTCGTGTGCTGAAAATTGGGTCTCTGTTGTTCCGTGGCCTACAAAGAGCACCCAGAGTTCGCGATATACAAATTGACAAGAAGACTTGCAGACTATTTGAATTTTAAGGTAAAGATGCAAGAAATGACATACTCTCTATATATGTGAGTAGAAAAAAAGTAGTGAACAAAATTTTATGACATTTATATAAAAAAATAATAAAATGTGTTACATATTCCTGGAAATTTAAAGAAACACACACACATATATGTCAAATATGATATCTCAAATTTGAGTGAGTGATTTATCTCATATTTAATTTTGAAAATGACCAAACAGGAAAAAATATGCATCAGAAAAAAAGAGAATTGAAATAAAATACACATAATGTCTTCACATTCAACATAGTTGAAGATAAAAATGTAGGAGCACATAAATATATAAGGAGACAAAATAATAGTTTTATTTGGAATATATGAAAAAAAGAATAGTTTGTTACATATTCTTGGAAATTTAAATGCGTTTGTCATATAGTCTGGGATTGGGGATCCCACAGACCATAAGAGAAGTATGTACAAGAAATAGGACCGTGGAAAGAAGAAGTGGGGCACGGTAGAGTGTAATACTTGAAAAGTAGAAATGAGAAGATATCAGTATTTGGCTATAGATATCTATTTAGAAAAGGTGGAATAATTGGATTGAAAAAGAAAGGACTATCAGTATACACTTACAGGCATGGTACATATAAGTTTTTTTGGTATTTGCTTGTTGATGCCTTTTCCTATTGGTTTTCGTCGCCGACCCACTTGAATAACTGGATTGATAAACAAAGGATTTATAGCAATGTTCCATATAAGTAATTTTGCTATTTGTTTGCTGATGCATTTTCCTGTTGGATTTCGTCGGCGACCCACTTTAAGTTCTCTTCAATATAGCTTCTCAAGGGGGCGACGTTGATGTCATTCCAAATTTTAATGCTGAAAAGTTCATTTTCTAATTCGTTTAGATCAATAGAAAGATTACACAGGGCTTGATGAATGTCTCCATTCTGTACTGAATAGCGGACTAGCCAGTTGTCCACGTGTTCTTCATGATATCCAAGAATCTTGTAAAAAAATTCTAAAGACAAGGCTTTTCAATTATCAACTTGTTTATCAAAAGCTTGCTTGGTTAACGCAAGCGAGTTGACGATTAAGCTGGGGTCCTGGAAGTCGTTGGTCCTTTCGGCTAAGTCTATTTTGGTGAGCTTTGTGAATAATTTTTATTTCTTGGATATTGCTTGCTCACATGATTAGATGATGAGATACAGGTTCTTCACCTTCTCTTTCCAGCATCCTTCTAATTGAGTGAGCCGTTTTTTGGACGAGAGATCATGTTGTCTTCTTGTCGTGTCTGGCATGTTGTTGACATGAAAGGAAAAAGGGATGACCGTGTGCAAATAGAAAGTTTCTTCATTTTTTAAATCCGTCTACAGAAGTTGGAGTAAGTTATGTGCCTTGCCTCCTAGGGAATCCATATTTTGTGATGTTTCTCACAAAATATTTCCATTCTTTTGTTGATATTTTTCTCCACATATCCTCTACACAATACGAGGAAGCTGGAGGACCCTTTTAGATTTGCTGCAGGGGTGCAGGGAGTTGTAGGCATGACTATTGTCAAAGGACTGCCAAACAATGGCATAGGAAACAAAACTTCCTCTAATTCCTTGATGCAGTCCTTTAGTATAGAATTCTCGGTCTCAATGACTCCAATATAATCATGAAGAGCATATTTGGTTTCCATGTAAAGTTGAGATATTTTGGACGCCTGCATATTGGCAAGGTCAAGTTCTGGACTATGTTTTCTTTTCCTATTTTTTACATCTCTTTTTTCAATAATTAATTTTTTTTATTCGCTTTAAAAAACAACACTCTGGAATATGAAGGATTCATCTTCGTCAAAAATTTCGGTATCAACTATGTCCATTGGGTATCCATGGTGAATTGTGTCTCTGGGCTGATCAAGGTTGCATAATATGTTATCCAGATCAACATCAAAATCCATGTTTTCACTCTAAAATTAGGGCTGCTCCGCCTTCCCTACAATTCTTTTTCCCTTCTTCTGCATGGGAAGCTTGTGAGAACTATCAATTTTAGGATGAACTATTAATTTCTGGTCATCAGGCCTGAAGATGTTCATTGTATCTCTACAGAACTGTTGCAGAGTTTCTACCAGTAGTTTATGAAAATGTCGGTTTGCTCTAGACGCTGCTTGAAATGAGGACAATATAACCCCCTGGAAACGTTGGTTCAATGCGTACGAATGGAAAATTTGCTTGAGCTCTTCACTCATTAATGATAATCTCTATGCGTTCTATATGGTGAGTTGTTAGAAGTAAAGCTTAATTATTGCATACTTAGAAAATCGAAGGTGGCGGTTACGACGAAGAACATTTAAGGATTGGAGGTTTCGTGAAGGAACCAAGCTGACGGTGTGCAAATGACATTCCATGGTATTTGAAATTAACACTGGGAAGGGATAACAAAATCCTCTGTAAATATTGGTTTAGTGAGCATTAATGGCAAAACTTCTCGAGCCTTGTGCCCATCAATGACAATTTAGACAGTGCATGCACGATGACCTGTTAGCATTAAAGATTTAGAAACAAGACACACACACACACACACACACACACACACACACACACATATATATATATCTTTTATGGACACGTGTGAAGATGACGGAGGCGGAGAAGAGCAAGAAAGGAAGGAATGGCCAAGTCTGAAAAGCAGTTGGACGGGCTTCAAAATAAGTTTACAGGCGATAGTTTACAGTCTTTGGATCGTGGGTTCTTGGGCTCAAAAGTGGGCCTCTATTGATCCATGTCTTACAAATAGTACCTAGACTTGCGCGATATAGAAATTGAGAAGTGGACTTGCGGGATGGATATTGCACTTCTATTGTTTCATGTCCTCCGAACAACACTTGGAGTTTCGTGATATACAAACTGATAGATGAACTACAGGGATGGCGAGCCCAGGATGGCGATTGTTTATGGATAGGAGTTCTGTGATATACAAATTTTGATATTTCACAATTTAATTGGCTGGCTGGACATTGAATGAGTCAGAATTTTTGAAACTACATGAGTCGGAATTTTTTACTGCAAAATGCGTAAAATGTAAGACGGCATGATGGTGCAGTTCAACGAAGGGTTTGCATATTTACGGAATCGCGGGAAAGTGGCTAAGTATGGAAAGTGTGATTTTGTGTAGGCTTTCAGGGAGCATAGCGAAGGGAAGCATGTATAATCTTTGGATCGTGGGTTCTCGGGCTGGCGGTATCAAAAGTGGGCCTCTATTGCTCTGTGTCTTACAAATAGTCCTTGCGAGCTGAAAATTGCACTTCTATTGTTCTGTGTCCTCCAAACAAGACTCAGAGTTCCGCGATGTACAAACTGATAGATGAACTGCAAGGCTGGCAGACCCAGGATAACGCGTAGTAGGGAACACGAGGAATAAGAGTTCGACAACGCATAGCGGGGAACCCGCAGGCATAAAATTGGCTAAGGAAATGAAAGCGCTCGGTCATACTCTTGGTGCATATTTCATAATTGATGTGCAACACCAACTGTGTTGTGACCAAACCAGTATGTGTAGAAATCAAGGAAAACTAAATATCTACCTTTATAATGTATTGGCATGAGATTTTATAGAGCATGTAGGGATATCACATTCCATACTTGGCCACTTTCTGGATCGCGGTTTATCGGGCTAAAAATAGGCCTATATTTTTATGTGTCCTACAAATAGTACCCAGAGTTCCGCGATATACAAATTACAGGTGAACTTGCGGGTTGAATGAGATTTTATAGAGCATGTACACTTTTTGGATCGCGGGTTCTTGGGTTGGCGGGCTAAAAAATGGGCCTCTATTGTTTCGTGCGTTACAAATAGCACCTAGAATTCTGTGATATACAAATTTACAAGACGATTTGTGCGTTGGATGGCTCAACATTGTACTTCTCTTGATTTCACGATATATAAGTTGAGAGATAGACTCCAGTGTTGGCGAGCTCTGAGAAAGGAGAAATACATACTAAATATGTACTTTTATAAATTATGGACATGACATTTTATAGACCATGTACATAGTTGCACAATATAAAAATTGAGAAGCGGATTTGCGGTCTGGATGGCTCAACATTGCACTTCTATTGGTTTGTGTCCTCCAAACAACACTTAGAGTTCTGCGATATACAAATTGACAGATAGAATCCATGACTGGCAGGCTCCAAATTGAATATGTATTACACATTACATGTAATATGTAATACATATTACATGTGATACGTGCAATATGAAATGGGCAAGCGGATGGTCGGGGTGGCAATATAAAACTAAGTGTAAATCTAAACATGTGTATCCGCCAGTTCCGGGCCTAGAAATTTTCCGAGGAACGAGTAATCCATACTAAATATGTACTTTTATAAAGTATGGATATAAGATTTTATAGAGCATGTACGGATCCCTCATTCCATACTTAGCCACTTTTTGGATCGCGGGTTCTCGGGCTGGCGGCCTAAAAATTGGGCCTCTATTGTTATGTGTCCTAAAAATAGCACCCATACTTCCACGATATACAAATTAGTCGGCGGAATTCGGGTTGGCTCGCTCAATAGTTCACTTCTATTTTTCTATGTGCTCCACGTAGCACTGAGAGTTCTTTGATATACAAATTGACAGACGGAATCCAGGACTGGCGGGTTCAATATTGCGATCGTCTACATGTATACTATATAACATATATGTTATATAGCTAACATTATCTAAAAACATTATTTTCAAGTACTAAATTATTAATAATAAATATTGATATTGTACAATTTAATCAAAGAAAATTAACAAATGTGTCGCAAGCTTCCAGTCTCGATCCAATTGTAGATCACCGAAGTCTCAGGTGCAAGATTAGATGGACATGAAATCTGCCACTCCGTCATCTGGGAACCTGTGAGCATAGACATGGATTACCAAGTTTTGGATGCAAGATGTACACTCAGAACACGGGGAACGAGAGTTTGATAACGCTTAGTGGGGAATTTGCGGGCATAAAATTGGCTAAGGAAACGAAAGGGCTCGGTCGAACTCGTAGTGCATATTTCATAATTCATGTGCAACACCAACTGTGTGGTGACTAGACCAGTATGTGTAGAAACCAGGAAAAGCTAAATATGTACCTTTATAAAGTATGGACATGATATTTTTTAGAGCATGTACGGATATCGCATTCCATACTTGGCCTCTTTCTGGATAGCGGGTTCTTGGGCTGGCGGGATCAAAAAATAGGCCTCTATTGTTCCATGTCCTACAAATAGCAACCAGATTTCCGCGATATACAAATTGACAAGCGGACTTGCAGGGTGGATGAGATTTTATAGAGCATGTACACTTTTTGGATCGCGGGTTCTCGGGATGGCAGGCTAAAAAATGAGCCTCTATTGTTCTGTGCCTTACGAATAGCATCCACAACTCCGCGATATACAAATTGACAAGAGGACTTGCGGGCCAACCGGTTCAACATTGTACTTCTGGTGATTTCCGCGGTATACAAATTGACACACAGACTCTAGGGCTGGCAGGCTCCCAGAAATGGGCAATACATACCAAATATGCATAGATCCCTTATTCCATACTTAGCCACATTTTTGGATCATGGACTTTCAGGCTGGCGGGATGTAAATTGGGCCTCTAATGTTTCGTGTCCTGCAAATAACACCCATAGTTGCGCGATATACAAATTGACAAGTGGACTTGCAGGCTGGCTGGCTCAACATTGCACTTTTGTTGGATGGTGGACCTGGGAGCTGGCGGGGCTCTAGGCGCAAAAAAAAACATAGCTACAAACAAGTTCAACAAATACAGACAGAGTAAACGAAAAACTGTTTAGTATGGAACACGGGCAGAAAAAAATGCACCTTTGCATGGATTCCTCTACATCTCTGGTTAGGAGTTCTTTGCGGTGTCTAGTTTTCCTGTTTGTTTCTATGAAAAAAAGTACAAAACAAAAGGGATATGAACATAAGTTAACATGTAAAGAAAAAGGCAAGTACTATGTAGATATACAATAAAAAAAAGAAAAAGATGAATAGAGTAACAAATAGTTTTTAGAAGGATGTACATTTTTTATTTTTTTTGGCATAATGTATATTTTATAATTCAAGTACAACACCAATTATATGGTGACCAGAGCAGTATGTGTAGAAATCAAGGAAAACCAAGAAGCTGGATAATTGTTTTTTTTTTCGCAACAGGCTATACAGATATTCTTTGAAACATAGAAATATGACTTTGCAATATGTTTGATGTATATCTCATAATTCAAGTGCAATACCAATTGTATCGTGATCAGACCAATATGTGTCTAAGATAAACATATTGTATTGAGGAATGGGCACATTCGACTAGACATGGTAAAAAAGTGCGTTTTGCAGATGACTTGTGTTGTTCAAAAGAAAGCGGAGATTGTATTTGCACATGTAGTTTTCCAATTATGTTGTTCTGCCATTATTTTGTAACATGTCAATATTGAAGTCTCCTACAACTACAATGGGTCCGTTTAGATGGAAATGGCCCAATGCATTGGAAATAACATCTACTGTGTTG
>SNQJ01S0163694.1:0-21301 GCA_010110895.2 Picea sitchensis | reverse complement strand
AGAACTGTTGGGATTATGGACAGCCCTCGCTCTTGCCTCTCAATGGTCGCTAGATCACCTTCTAGTTCTTGGAGACTCGCGCATTATTATAGACTGGATCAACAATAAGTGCAAGCTCCATTCGGTCAATATTGAAGGCTGGAAGGACAAAACGAAGTTTCTCTCAAAGCTTTTCAAGAATATCAAGTTCCAGCATTTCTCTAGAATATTTAACAAGGAGGCGGATGCTCTCTCTAAAAGAGCCCTCTGCGGGGAGGTGGGGAGACTATCTATCTACCATTGCGAAAATGGTCTTGAAAGCCCCATCACCAACATAAATCTGTTCGAAAGTGCTGGGCGAGCGTTCTGACTCCTTCTTTGCTCTCTTCGTATAGTGACTGCTCCAACTGTGTGTTTGTTTCATTGCTATCGGTGCTCCCTCTCTGGCAGAGTTCATATCACTGTCTATTCGGCGACAACAGGCATAGAACAGGAGCGTTCTGAATTCTTCTTTGCTCTCTGGGTACAGTGATTGCTCCAACTGTGTGTTTGTTTTATTGCTATCGGTGCTCCCTCTCTGGCAGAGTGTATATCACTGTCTATTCGACGACAACAGGCATAGTACAGCGATGGACTGCTCCCAATCTCGATCTGATATGGAATATCATATTGTTATTCATTTGGCGAGGTTTCTACTTTTTGTATTCCTGGTAAACAGCCCGACAGGGCTTGCTGTGTAAAAAGAATTATATATATAATATTGTCGGGCTTGCTGTGTAAAAAGAATTATATATATAATATAATTTCGAGTAATTTTTTTGTGGTAGTGTGAAAGACAACAATAATGACCTAGAATAAAAGCATTGTAGTGACCCAGCAATGATGCATGCCAATGAATTTATATTATGGAAGTGATATAAATTTCCTTTGCATTTTAAAAGTGAAAGATGTGCTTTACTGTCTCAGTTTTCCCACAATGAGGGCACTTCTCTGTTAGGTCAGTTCTAACTAGTATGGATTTAGTGGACATACCTTGATGTAAAACCAATCACGTGAACATTATACGCTTATATGATTTCTTGCACATAGTTGTTGCGAGTGGGAGCTTGAAGCGTCTATTTCTGGAGCATTTTTTAATATAACATATATTTTAATATATTCCAATGCATGTGTATTCAAAAAAATCAGGTGGAATGGTGAATTAGTTGTAGAACATATGAAAACATAGATTTTTGTATTAGATTAATAATAATCATTAAACTTTAACTATTTAATACATAATTATCTAGATAACTTATAATACTGTGATTATATAATTATTTTATTTAATATATAATTATTTTATTTAATATATAATTATCTAGTAGTGATAATTTATAGTATTGTGATTATATAATTATTTAGTAGGGATAACTTATAGTATTGTGATTATATGATGAACCATAATATCAAGTTTTAATAGATAATATTTGCCATCAAAAAAAAATGGGATAACATCAACTATGAAATGAAGTGAAGTAGGGTATCATGACTAAAGAATTGTAATATATAGTTAACAATTCAAACTTCAACTATCATATAATGGTTACAAAATAGGTCATAATAAAGATAAATAATTATGTGTTTTAGAATTTAGATTGTAAATTAAAATAAACAAATAATTCTACCATTTACTAAACTTTTTTAAGCCTCTTATTATGAGAAACTTCTAATTTCTTCTTCCATGTTCTAGTCATGGGGAATTATTCTGGGAGCATGCTCCTCTCCGAAGCAAGCTTAAAGAGCAAGAGCTTGAGGAGAGGAAACGCTTCCTTGCAGCTAGGTTCTTGTATGACCAAACATCATTAAGTTCTATGATTTGGTGGGATTCACCATCTTGGTATCCCCATCTCCTATTCAAAATGGTAGCTAACAAAATCTCTATATGCATGAGTTAGATAAAGTTTGTGGATTTATAATAAAAAAATAGGTGTACTGTAATCTTGTAACTAGTCCATCCAAATTCGACCATGTAGATCACCTTTCATTTTAGGTAAATCTTCCATTGTAAAGAGTAATTGCAACTCCGAGATTATGACTTTATTAAGTGTCATAAGGTTGCTAGTATGAGCTAGGTCCCTCCAATTTGTCCATTCCCTTATGTCTAGGTCTCAAAGATCTTTCCAAATGAAGAGACCATTCTTTCTCAATCTTCTAGAGTCTTGATTGGTTACATAGAATTTGATATGCACTTCCCCTACACCTACCATGTCCAAATACGTCAAAAACTAAGATCTCATCCCCTTTTGCTCCATAAATGGTCCTAGGAGAGCCAAGTCGCTACATGCTTCCAAACTTCCCAAATACTCTTAAGCAACAAACAAGTCTTGTATCTTGAAATGTTGTGGAGATCCAATGATACCACATTTAGAAAATTGGCCTCATATTTTATTGATATGGATAATATGAGGTACCTTGTACATGAAAAGAAGTTTCTATAGGGCATCACCATCAAGACTCCTAAGTTCCCATTCAATTTCTAGGGTTTTTCTTGTGTGTGTATATATCAATAAGTCCAAGATCGTCATGCAATCATGCCAAGGAATCATGAGCAATCCCCAAGCCCCACCATATTTGGCCCACATAAAATATGTCAAAATATTATCCAACTTTTGAAATTGAGACATGTTCGGGAACAAACATGATGAGTAGAAGACACAACCAACTTGCAATATCTTTAAGATAATATTAAGCTTACTAGCAAAAGGTAGACCTCTATATTGATATGTTATAATTTACATTGGAGCATTTCCAAGCACCAATCTCACATAACTAAGGGAGAGAGATTGGCCCAAAATATGATGCCTAGATATCTCACAATCTTTGTAGGTTACCCTCGTCCTCCTAGGAAGGGTCTCATAAGCACTAATAAGGAAAAACCAAGATTTATGATCACTAATACAAGTGCTTGGAGTTTAAAAAAAATATGTTCAAGCAACTCACTATCTCTCCAATAGAATGAGTTATAAGTTATTGATGATTATGTACAATCCATTTGAAAGTCGTTGATGGCATCCTTGGCAACATTTTTGGGAATGGGATTAATAAGACCCTTATTGAGAAATTCATAAATCTTTCTCTCTATACACTTACTAGGCCATCTCGAACAAGTCCTCTTCAACTATGTCCCACATAAATTTATAAAATTCACTTGAAAAGGCCAACTGATGCAAGTGACTTATCATTCCTCATTATATAAAGAGAGAAAAAAATTCCCTTTTTGAGATTTTCTCTACTCAATGCTTCACTTTCAAAGGAATTAAAATTAGTAGGGACCACATTTTTGCACTCCCTCCTATGCTCCAACACTTGATTCGAGAGAGGATAAGGAGAAACATGTTCTAGACGTGCAAGCCAAATATAATTTGTATTTATTTTAAACCCTCTTCCATAACTCCACTTGGCTTCGAAAAACCCCATAGGAAATCAAAGTATAACTTGGAGAGTTCATCACCCTCATTGATCTAGAGAAGACTTATCCTAACTCAGACACCCCTTGCTTTATGTTTTTATTCACACTTGATCATGTTCTCTAGTTTGGTCACCTTTGATTGGAGTTAAGTATTAGAAAGGTTCTCCTCTAACAATGTTTTCATTGCTTCAAGGTCTTGGCATGTTTTCTTATCCTTTTACCTTATATTTTGAGCAGCCATCCTACCCCATCCATGGATGAATTTTACAATATTGTGAATTGCAACTTTCCACCATAAAATCCAACCTTGGATTTCCTAGGAACATGGGACAAAATTCTCTACTCTATGTATCAAGATTCTGAAACCTTCAAAATCTAGTGAGAGACATCAAGTCCAATTGACATCTCCCAAGGTTCATCATGTGCTAGACCAATAGAAAGGATTGTAATTTTCCTGAAGACTAATGCTTCCTTTACACGTTTTAAGTGACGAACATCCACCACCTATCAAGAGGTGGGCTTCCATTTACATTGGATGTGTAGACCACTTGTTGTAGTCTAGGGGAAAGTACAAGAATGTTTCCAGCAGATCCTTACATAGAGCATTATACACTACAACATTATACACAAGAGCACAGAGACATATAGAAGAACATACATAAATGGGGGAGAACCATCAATAGCTTTTATTATATATGAGTCCATAACAACCTCTCTCTTTCCATTACATGATAGTGTATATGTGTGAGTGTGTGTGTGACATACAGTTACAAGTCGGTTACATTCCTTAAATGCTCAGTCGATCGACTCTAATTGTCTATTCAACCAACTTCCTAACCGACTGCTGCAATCGACTTGGCTAGTCGACTGGCGGGTCTACTCAATGAGGCCGACTAGCCCCTACAACATCTCCCCCCTCCTCAATTCCTTGCTCATCCCGAACAAGAGGGGAGTGTGACAAAATACTAAAAAATTTCCATTATGGCATCTTTGAGGTTATTACAAAATGTGAGAGAGAAGAAAAGAAGAAGAAAATGGTGTTGCAAGGACCTGGCGAAGTCGAGTTTCTTTGTTCATGGTTGGTATGTTGGATGTATTGTCTGAGGATATGTTTCTTGGGGGGCTTCCCATGCATGTAGAGATATATTAGGAGGTAGAGAAGTGGCTTTGACATGTATGTGAGATTCTTTTGAACCTTCTATAATTATCTCTAAGGTTCTTTATTGATGGTTGACCTCTAGAATATTCAACTCAGAAGTTGTAGGGTTGAAAAATTGGAAGTCCTTTATGCAAGTTTATGTGCCCCCTAACTGTTCTGGTTGTGACACTCTGTCAAATTTTGTCTGATAAATAGTTGGTGTTGTGAGTAATAGGTGGTGGGAAAACACATGCCATTCTTCAATAATATGTTGCGCTTCTATTTCGACCGACTTTAATTTTCCCAAAAAATCCAACTTATCAGTTAATGGGGCCTCTTGTACTACAATCGAATCTGGGTTGAATTTTTCTTCAGCTTCCTTTGTTTTCTTCTTAACCCGGTCTAGTTGTTTGGTGGCTTGCTCTGTGGCTACTTGTGCTTTGGATGCCTCTCTTAACCATTCCTTTTCTTGTTTTTCCAATTCTATCTCAGCTGCTTTCTCTTTTGTAATGTGGTTTGTTATAGCTTCTTTACTTTTAGAATCAGTGGTCAATTCGCTTGTTTTTCTTAGGTCCTCAACTAATATTCTCTGAGCTTTTAATTTGTTGTAGGTCGATGCGAAATATGTTGGACATTTGTTCAATACTATATGAAACATTGTATCCTGTGTATTTTCTTGATCCATCTTTTGTTGGGCTTCTTTGAATTTATCATATTCCTCATGCAAGATTGTGGTTGTCTTGTGAGCTAGTCCTTCTTGGTTGCTTCTCAATTTCCTATTGCTTTTCTGCTTCAGATCCTTATTCTCCTACCTTGGGTATTGAATCTGTTCTTGATTGTTGGCCCCAGTGCTTATGACTACGTCAACCAGGTGTTTTATTGTGAGTAATGGATGAACTCCTTATGTATGTTGTTCGATGCCCATTTTTTCCTTTTCTTTTAGGGTGACATCTTTTAATACTTATTTTTCTTTTATTTTCCTATCCATGAGTCGGGTACCATATTTTGTGGATTTTTTCCATCTGGTTATTGCTTCCTTAGGCACTTCCTCATACAATTCCATTATATTTTCATCTGATGCAACCGCTGGGTCAAATGTTGTTTTTACAGTAGGTTATGTTGAACCAACCAACCTGATTGATGTAAGAGTGATTATTTTTTGTGTGTTGTCCTTCCTATGCTTGTCCTTTTTCTTATTCCTGCCCTTGTCTAGATGATCTTTCTACTTGTATGATCCAGCACCAACGACTTTATCGATGTCGATTTCCGCTGGATTTTGTTCAGCGTTCTTTTGAGAAACAGGGTTTTGGGTACCCTCATTTTTTCCTTGGCCTTGTAGGATGGTTTTTTATGTGTTGGTATTCTGCTCTAGATGATTTGACTAACTCTTATGAGGGTTTCCTGGTGAAGGATTTTCTAATGGTAGGATTTTCTGAATTGAGCATATGGAATTTACACAGATAGGTTGTGTATCATCGATTTTGTTGTCGACTAGTCCCTAATTTTTCATACCTATTTCTTCTGCTATCTACTTTGGTATCCCTGCTACGTGGTGTGAGTTGGAGGGGACCAACTGATTTTGTTTGTTCTGGTCAACTTTCGGTCGAGATAGGAAGGTTATAACCTCTTATTTTATGACGTCGCTTCTTCCAACTTCTGGTTGAATGGTGTAATCGGGATCCTATGATCCTATATGTGTTGCACTTCCTTGGTTACTGCCATTAGGATTTGGTTCAGAGAGTGTCTCTTATGATTATAACTGACAACAGCCTTTTATGTTCTACTATATTTTGTGCTTCCATTTTTTCTTCAATGAATGGTGTAGCCATTGGTGGGGGTGACTCTCTTGTTAAGTCAATTTCATGTTGCTTCTTTGGTAAAGGTGTCTTCTTGGGGTCGGGTCGAATAATTTCCAATCGATGTGGTGCAGCTGGTGTCGACCGGCTTGTGCTTTGTTCTTGTTGCTCTTCCATCCTCGGCTTTTTTTGTGTTCTTGTTTCTACCTGTTTTTCAAGAGCCATCATCTCTTTGAACTGAGGACCAATACTTGACTTCAAAATATTTTTTGTCACTACTTGTTCTTTTTCTTGTTGTCGAGTTTTTTTGGCTAATCTATTTGTGAAGGCGACTAGTTTCTCCTTTATTAATGGGTCACTAAATTTGAGTGTTGTATCTTATTTGAATGTCTATTTCCAAATGATGTTGATATCCTCCGGTACTACAATGAGGTTGATGACTTGCTTGCCTCTAAGTACCTTCTCGTGTTGTTTTTTCTCAGTCGTAGCCTGTTTTGTTGGGGAGTTGACTGCATTGTCAAGATTTTGAACAAATGGAGTAGTGTATATGGATTCTTACCTTTCTTCCTCTTGTTCCCCATCAGTCAATGGTGTTTGGATGGAGGAACTATCACTTAGTACATATGGGGGATCTGTGTCTAAAACCCCATTTGTTTGTCGAGCTCCTGAAATATTTGGAGATTATGCGGTTGATATTATATCTCTTCAAAATATAGACCTCCATTGACACCAGACCAAATTTTAGTATGGTCGAGGATTAGTTGCATGTAATCACTTGGTGGTAGGACTCGACGAACCGTTTTTTCTACTCACCATTTGTGGGTGACATTCTTTATGTGATCTACCCAACACTTGCACATTATCTTGGTGGGTGTAGACTCTGATGACCCGACGACTCCCAGTGCAAAGGAAGCATAATTTTTCATGGTCGGGGTTTGTTTTGATGTAAATGCAAGTTCCCCACCTAGCCCTATTTGGCTCATGGCTATCCAAATTAGAAAATATGGGAATCTACCATTCTCTTGGAAATATTTTCAGTTACTTTGTATCAGGGTGGCAAGGTGCTCTGCCTAGTCGAACTGGGCTCCTGACTCCAAGATTCATCCAATTGGTTCCAGCATCGTGAGATTAACATCTGAGGCACGACCTGTAGCAGTGAAGCATAGTGAAACTATTATAGAGGTCCATTTATCATGGGGATTGGTGACATTGTTGATGAGCATCCCTTTATAATTATTGGTCGTTGTCCCTCCTGTGAGGGTCTAGATCCAATCGCTGGCATTTGAGGTTTTGGGTATGGGTACACCCCTGTGTGGTATTCTAGTTATCCTATGGATTAATCCTCCAGTGATTCTGACTAGATATTTTAACCATAGATGTCCATTATGGTACCGACTGATAATAAATTTGGTGGCTTCTTCTTTCTATCCATTGAATTTAGCGACTTGTGGTGAACCTAGGTTGTGGATAATGCATTCATGTTTGTGTAAATTATTTTCCTCTTTCCATTCTCTAACTTCCTTTCCCCAGGAGATGAAGTTTTTTCAGTGCCGCAACCAATCAATTTCTTCCATTCTTTTTTTGCCTGGTTTATCAAAATTTTCTACTTGTCCCTTCATTCTAGGCATCCTTGAGATTTCTTGTTGAGCCAAGATGGAATGTTATAATTCTTGAGTCAAGTGTGTGTGTTCAGGTTTAGTTCTCTCCTTGCGCAAATGATCTGGTGTAAATAACAATGAAGCGAAATCGTAGGCCTCGTCCAAATTTATAGGCGGAAGATGGAGTGGGGTTTTTAATTTGTCCAACGACGTTAGTAATTCACACATCTCGGCCATGATGTTGAATTTAATTGCTTGTTCATGTGAGGTGACTATTGCGATGGCGGTGTCCGAACAGGCAAAGATGCCTCGTGGGATATTAATGTCATTAACTCCTTCCCACAATTTGGTCGAGTTGCATTCACTTTCTCGGGTTATAAGCTTGATTTGATCATTTCTAAGTTGATGCTCGTGGTCAAGTTGGTTCTTCCATTTGGTCGAATTATTCCTCTCGTGATATCCAACTGTGTTGGTTTCTTCTTTGTTGTTAATTCGACTAAGACTTGGTCATTTAAAGGCATGTCTTCGTTGCTTGGAGAATTCTTGGTTACTTGGATTATCGATTTTAATTTTTCTTGGTTGATATTTTTCTTGGTCAATTGTCCTTCGAGACTCACACTTATAGGTTTTTTGTTCGACCGGATGATGCATTGTTCTTTCACTGGATCAACCAGTTCATTTGTTTAGATAATGGCACAAATATTGATTAGGTACTGAGTTTTCTCTTGCTTTCTGCAATTCATCTCTGTTTTCTGATCAGAGGCTTTGTTCTCTTCTCATTTTTGCACAATTGAATGCTTTGATGTTTCACATTTATTGTATATATTGTACTTGTCAAACGCTTTATTTGTACCTAATTATAGTAACCGACTTATTAGTTACATTATTTTTCTCAATCTTACTTAGCTTTATTTTAGTTTTCTTTTTCCCTTTTTCTTCTTAGGACTTTATTTTTCTAAAAGGATTTTGATTTCTTTTGTTGCTACTTGCAGAAGTGCCTCCTCTGATCTGAATTCGAAGTCTTTAACAAAGTTACTTTTGATAACGTTCCAATTGAATGTACGTCCAGACACTTCTTCGATCTTATACCATTTATGTGGTATGTTAGATAATGTATTCATAAACATGTGTGGCCATATTCGTTCATCTTAGTATCCTTCTTTTTTCCATTCCTCCTCACATTGTTGAATGTGAGCTACCGGGTCAAACCTAGGTTTGAAAGTTGGGATGTCCAAGCTTGTCGATAATTATTTTCCCCAAAATCTTTTGAAAAATTATAAAGTAGTATTGTTCCATGTCTGAAGTCGAGGTGCATGCGTTTCCCACCATTAGGTAGCTTGTCCCATGAAAGATTCGACTAGACTTTGAATTCTCCCTTGTTCTCAGACCGATTTGGACACTTCATCGACATGCACCAATGGAGGGTTGCTTTCACTGAACCGCAAGGGCTGCCTTGTGTTTGTATGAGTCGGAATAAGTGTCGGTGTTTTCTTTATATTTATTTATGACACAATGTGTACAAATTGTACTGAGAAGCATGATTTGGATCTTGTTATTGGAATTGCTTCTATTGACCAACATTCTTTTGGTTGGGCTTCATAATTCTCCATTTTCCAATTGTACAATTCTATATTTGAATTTTGTCCTATTGATAAGGGAGACCCGACTAGGATTTATACTTTGTTGTTTGGCTTGACATTGTCTCTTTGCTCATTATTTATTTGATATATTCATTGAAATTCCTGATCTTTGTCTCATGTCTCAACCTAAGGTTTTCCTTCCTTTGGATCCAATGGGATTATAATTTTTCTTTCACTCCCTTTCAATTTGATTCTATATCTTTCAAGGGAGATTGTAGCTCACATGTTTCTTCCCTAAGGTCTGCTAACTAATGCAGGATAGGCAGGGATAACCTCGACTAAGTTGATTAATTCAAAATTGACTCTCGTCAGTATTCCCATTATGGATGTTATTACGCTTTTAAGGGTACTGATTGGTTCAATGAAGCTCTGATTTACTAGCTTTAGGAAATTCATGGTTGGTTGTAGCAGTGGTTTTCCAAGTTGAATCCATATTTCCCTTGGGAGTATGCTTACTTGAGATCCAAAATCGACTATGAATTCCTTGATCATGCGTCTGTCGATTTCGAGGTCAACTGGTGGGTCGAAATCATTGGTATTTCTTTCTTGAGATAGTTTGTGAAGACTTTTAACATATCTTTGGTCTTCTTTGTATTCTCTTAGAATACTCAGTAGGTCAATCAAGCGACCGACCAACTGCTTTTATTTTAACAACTGTATAAAATTTTCTAACGTCGTATCATAATTGTTTTTATGTCCCCCCTTATTTATTTTATCTTGGTCGATATTTTTGAAGAATTTCATTGCTTCCCACATCAGTTTGTCTAGTTGATTTGGATAAGGGTATATATCTTGGTCTCTCCTTTGTTGACTTGTTGGTTCTGGATAAGTATCTTCACCATCTCCTGGGTGTGTTATCTCATGAAGGTTCTTTGAATTAAAAATCTCTTGTTTTGGAATTGTGCGCAAGAGATTTACATTTCTTTTATTCATAAATTTTTCTAGTACAATTGGACAGTCCTATAGGGAATAATCTCCTACTCCAAAAATATTACAGAACTTGAGATTAGATTTGTCTTTGATAGGAAAATATGGGATTATATGATCATTTTTCCAACAATTGAAGCAATAATAATGTACTTTTCTACGTCCTCTACCAAAATTTCCTTGTCCTCTGCCTCGACCTTGATAACCACCTCGACCTTGTCCTCTATTTCCATTTTCATTTGCTTGTTCGACATGTTGGTTGGCCACCTATGTGTGATACACTGAATGAATGTTTGATCTATGCTTTCCATCCAGCCAACATTCTTGCGTGCAATTATTATTTTCTTCGCATATATGACACCACTTGGGGCGTGCATTCCTTAGATTGTGTGGGCAGTGTCTTATTGTGTGATTTGTTGAGGCTTCACAAATATCACGGTATGTTTCGATCTGGATGTGCCTGAATGTTGGGTCCAGTGCATCACTAAACTTGCAGTAATTTTTTGTGTGACCCTCACATGAGAAAAGATACAACAGAGTTTGTTGTATGCAATCGACATGTTTTTGATTGATTGTTGTAGCTCTATGAGCTTGTCTTCCAGTATTTTTTCAGTGATTTTCGAAGATAGGGTGCCTTCGTCGTCCAATTCAATTCGTTGTGATTTTTTCAGTATGTCTTCATATGACTGAAGATCGTACATTCAGAAGGGAATTATGAGATTTTGTAGTAATCTTGCTACACACCATTGTACCGGTATTTTTTCATCGATTGCGTAAGGGATTTGACTTAATAAATCTTTAAACCTCTTATCATATTCTCAGACTATTTCTCATGTATTTTTCTTGATTTCTTGGAGTTTTTTTTGCTGCCAAGTGACTACTATCTTGAGTTTTAAATAACTTGAGGAAGATTTGCTTTATATATGCCTTCGAGCATTGTTGATTGTTCGTATAATTCATAAACCATGTAAGTGCTTTGGCTCGAAGGGAGGCACCGAACCATGCCATTTGTTTTTCCTCATTAGTTATGTCGATTGCGTCCCAAAATTTCTCGCAGACGAACCAATGTTGCTTAGGATATGATTTACACCCATGTTTACTATCTGGGATTTATTCAAGAATGGAACTATTGTAAGACTTTGTGTCGAGGTTGACTGATAGGTCAGATTAATTTCTTGAATCAGGTTTTAGGTTTTTGACTCAACTAATTCAATTTCTAATTGTGCGTATTATTCACTTGGGCTTTGAGCATCTGTTTGACAAGCTTTATCTAAATATTTGATGAATTGTCCTCTTTGGGCTTGTGACTGTTCCTTTTCACTATCTGTTGAATTGGAATCTTCTAAAAGTAGATTCGGTAGGGGGATGACGTTCATGAGATCTCTTACATGAAGAATTATATCTTCTGGTTGATTTTCACCATTTTTTTGTGCTTCAATTAGCATTGTATCTCTTATTTGACCAGTGTTATCAGTTTGACACCACACCCAATGTGACTATGTGTCTATGTGAAGCCTTTGTTGGAGGAATTGTATAATATGTGGGCTAGGAATTCTTATAGGAGAGAGTTGAATTGCAGGTCCCAAATCTTCGATCTCTGTGTCGAATATGTCATTGGCTTGTTGGGCCCCATCGGTTGCCATACTCAATTGCAAGATTCCACTCCTCCTAGGATTTTTTGATGCGCTCTCAAGGGATTCTCCAATGATTTTCCGCACCTGGGTAGGTTTTCTATAATATTTTTCAAAGATCCCTCTCAGTTCACAACTCTTCTCATTTCTTTTTCCTTTTATCCCACTCTATTTTTTGAATATCCACTGATGGTTTACGAATTTGTGTTCAACGTGAATATTTCTCATTTGAATTAGTTATTTTTCTCTCGACTTCGGGCATGTTCAACTTGGGTGTGATCCAACTTCAATTAAACTCTTTTCTTTAAGTTCGACTTGACTTATCTCATCCCATGGATCATCCATCCCCCCAACGCTGACCCGACTTACTCGCAGTCGATGGTTTCCATTGTCATTTCTTGTATGCTCATTTCTTTAAAAAGTATTCCCAATCTTCTCTGGTATCTTTATAGTTAGCTTCCAAGAACGCTTCCCACTCTTCTTGTCTCTTTCACCAATTGGAGTTTGGAGTGGGATCTTTCAAGGGGGGTCTTGATCCGGATTTATGAGCAAAACAAAAAGAATAACGGACTGAATACAATAACACAAATATACTAATAACAACAACAAATATCCAGTGAACAATAACTTCTATTGAATAAATAAAATAGGTTGAAACTGTAAAACTGCAGCACTGAAAAAAAATTGCTCGAATGGTGGTAGTTATCTCTGAGAAGAGATGTGGTTGTTATGTGCATCTGTCTAAGAAGAATGATTACAATGAGGCTCCATAGGCCTTTTTAACATTACTCATGAATTCCAAAACCTTAGACATCCAAAAATCTAACCCTAGGATATAAAACGCCAAAATTTATGTGGGCCCCGATGGGTAAGTTGGTACCTCAACTTCCCGGGGTCGTAAATTTTGCATGTGACCTCCATTTTAGGTGTGTGATATCCCGTTGGAAAGGTCATTTCGATAAATATACATTATGTTGTCAAAATCTGAATCTTTCTATAGTTTGAATGTGGTAAGCCAAAAAAAACATTATTTAGGGCCCCAAAATGGCCCTAGAAGTACAGAAAGATGTACCGACATGAAAAAATCCAAAATAGGCTAGTTGGATTAGGTGGGTGGCCAACAATCTCCACCTGGAAGTTGTGTAGGGATTCATACATCCCTAGAAGTGTAGAAACCACAATTACAAAGAATTACAGAAGAATGTGTTGAACTAAAAATTGTCAAGAGGAGCCAATTGGAATAGGTGGGTGGCCACCGGTATCCACATGGATCAGTCCTCCCCCATTAGGAATTAATGGTCTCCATTGTGTTGAGTTCCCCCATCAGGTGAGGAAAGTTCTGTTGAATTTGGCCCCGGGTGAGCCACTTGCCTTGGTGTAGGAGTTGCCCTGCCTTAACAACCCGATAAAGATGGATCCTCTACTGGTGAGTGCCCTTGACCTGTGTTTCCACTATTTGATTAGTGGATGCATGTTCCATACAATCAGGGTTGAGCTTTGTTGGTATCAATTGTTTTTCGATATCTGAGGTGTCCAATAATGGTGGAAAATATGGCAGAAGGATGTCCACATTGAACATTGGGTGTAATCCAAGGAAGGGTGGAGTGTTGATCTCAAAAGCATTGTTACCCACAGCCTTGGTGATAGTGTAAGGCCCATAGTGAAGTGGTAGGAGCTTCTGATGGGGCCTTGTAAGGCGCTATTTATGCAAATGTAACTAGACATTGTCTCCCACCTGAAACTGGTGCGGTACACAGTGTTGATCATGGCATTGCTTGTACTTAGCATTGACTTTCTACAAAATATCATGGACCTATTGGAAAATGTGTTGAATCTACTCAATGAATCTGGTGGCTTTGTCGGCCTTAGACTGGACATGGGAATATTATGCCTCTGTGTTTGCAAGAGGTAGTGCAACATCAATGGGACCTAAGGGTTGGAATCCCATCCCCACATGAAATGGGCTATGGTTGGTGGAGCTATGGAGAGCCTTGTTGTAACTATGTTGACCATAGGGAAGACTCTCATCCCATGTATGTGGATGCTTAGAGTTGTACATGTGCAGGATGTGCACAATCATCTGATTGACAACCTTTGTCCAGTGTCACACACCCACTACGACAAACTAAATTTTTCGTCTTTTCTTCGAGGGACAGAATCCCCGAATTTCTACGGGGGCCTAGCACATGCCATCCCCTCCCTTATATTCCTCCATGTGATCATTGTTTATGACCGTAGACCTTACCAAAAAGGTGCTTCTGGATTTCGCGTTTCAGGATTTCTGTGTGCGAGCTCTCCCTGGCTCCCTGTCCCTTGAAATGTCGAAACTCGAAATGGGGTTAACGAGCTCCTTGGATCCCCTTTTTCCCTACTCCATGCGACCACCTCCGTGAACACGGGCTAACACCAAAACGGTGCTACCGGAACTTGGATTTCAGAATTCTTGTTGCAAGGAACCCTTGTTCCTTCAATCCCTGAAACCCACAATCTTGGTACCATCCGGATCTACGGTCCATATCGTCGACTTGATCAACGGCCCGGATTAAATCCCTGCATTCTACCTTTTGGGATTTTGGCGGGGTCTTCACTCCTAATACCCTGATGTCCAGAACCCCGGTAGCTTTAGATCTTCATCACGCATCCTCTACAAATGCACGGTCCAAATCCTTTCGGGACTCCTCCTTTCGTGAATCTGGGAGAGTCGTCACTCTCGTTCTCCCAGTGCCCAATCTCTGATGGGTTAGGCCTTTGACACCTGTCACCCCAGATCCCATGGTCCAAAATGACTCGTGATTTCGCCGATTGCAAGTCCTCACTCTTCACCACTCTTCTATGCCTAAGTCTCGAAACCCCAACTGCTTCCATATCTTCGCCACATGTTCTCCATAGTGGACGGTTAGGATTCAACCGACTTCCAACTCATCAGGGATTTGAGACCCAAGGCAGAACCTTGTTCTCCCAACTCACAATCGTCGATCCCGCGAAAGGAACCAATGGTTCAGATCTAACTTAGATCGACGAACCTGGTTCCATCACTACTTGCAAAGACTGATGGGGGTCGAGGTGTTAACATCTATGCTTCTCCTCTAGATCCATGGGTCCCGACGGGCCTGGGCTACTCCCGAAATGGATCTCATATGTTCGTCTAGCAAACGAGAGGGTCTACCCTGGTTTATTGGATTCTCTATTCCCTTCTGAACTTTGGTGACGAGATTTAAATTCTCAGAACTTTGATTTCCTGTGACTCTGAACTTTCAAGAGTTAACTTATGTTGGCACAGGGTTTCCAGACCCAGATCACATGATCCTTTAGAGGGTTCTTTTGGGTAATTATCCCTAGGCTTGGTGACTTGACTAAAATGCCTTCCTAATTCATCGAGATATGAACTCTGTGACAGGGGTAAAGTAAACTTGTGGATTTACTATAATGGTAGTCTTTTCAAGGAACTCACTCTGACTCTGGAATGTGAGGGAACTTCCTGGGAAAAGGTGCCTTTGGGAAATTAAACCAGGACATAGCACGAGTAAAGTAGATGGGACAATTCTCAATGGAACGGACTCGTATTCTGAACTTATTCATTCTATACATAAAACGATTATGGTCATATAAGTATAAGCATGCATCCATTGTTTCCAATCAAAACACAAGGCAAACACTTCTATACAGAAACCATTTATGGGCATATAAACATAAGCATGCATTCAGGATATTCAATTCAAATACAAGACATAAACACTTATCAGAAACACCAGATGTGACGCGACTCCTGAGAGGGGTGCTCGTTTCCACCCAACCGTATGCTCAGTGACTCCAAACGGATTTACCACTAGCCACCCCCGAGCTAGACCACGACGCTCTGAGATTAAATCTCTTTCTTCCAGCTCAACGGAAGTCAAGGATGAAGGTTACTCTCCTTCTCTTATGTTCAGAACTCCCTGTGTTTCCAGAGTTTCTCCTCCACGATCCATGTCGCACGTGCTCTCTCTCCCTCTCCCTGTGTTTTACCACACTTCCCGTCTTGCCTTTTCTCTGCAAGATTGTGTGTGGCATGAATTCCCCCATCCATGGTCAAGTCTGAGAGCTTCTACGGATGGGCGGTTTGCCCCCATCCCCTCATTAACTCTTGAGGAGCCTCCCCACCTACCTTCCTGACGAGAAATTCATTCCAGGGTCAGAGAGTTGATTTGGTTTTTGAGCAAGTAAAAAATAGTATGGTACTGGTTCGGTGGAAGTTAACGCAACCATTCTAGGTCCCTTCCACCACTTTTCATTAGCCATCATGGTCTATTTTAGCACATCCCCCTCCTAGCAGTCATGCAACACATATTCATAACATAATTTACATCCATCGACCTTTTATACAAAGGTCCATCAAATCAAACATTCACATCTTTGAGTTTGCCATAGTTCTTGGCCAATATAGTTATTTTTATAGACTGGGGGAAACAGGGTGTTACAATTCCCTCCCCCTTAAAGGAACATCATCCTCAATGTTCTATCTATCAATATGACATGTATGTACCAAGGTAAACAAAATTGGATATGCCTATTTCATGGCATCTTCCATTTCCCACATAGCCTCATCTGGGCCAAAATGTTTCCACTGCACCTTGACCTGTGCATGGTTCGGTTCTTGAGTGGGATTTCCTTTTTGTCCAGTATGCATTGAGGTTCTGGCAGGAATTCTCCCTCCGATTCCACCTGGATCACATACCAGTCAATTATATGATTAGAATCGTGTACATATTTCTTAAATAATGGAACATGGAAAACATTATGTGCTTTTACTGTGGGAGGAAGTGCTAGCCTATAGGCTACAGGTCCCACTCTATCTAGAACCTCAAAGGGTCCACAATACCGAGGTGCCAAATTGGCATAAGCTCCCATCCCCAGGGAACTCTTCCTAGGCCTAACTCTGAGATATACGTGGTCTCCCGTCTGGAATTCTCTTAGAGTTCTCTTTCTGTAGGCATAAATTTTATGTCGGTTCTAAGCGACCTTCAGATTTTGCTTTATCTGAATTACTTGTTGTTCCATTTATTTCAACATGTTGGGTCCAATAGTAATCCTATTTAGGGGATTACTCCAACTGACTAGAGTGTTGCATGGCCTACCATAGAGGACTTCAAAAGGACTCATCTTCAGGGATTCTTGGTAGTCGTTGTTGTAGGAAAATTCCACCAGTGGCAGGTAATCTTCCCACTTTTTAGGTTGATGCATTGCATGCATCCTTAGCATGTATTCTAATATTTGGTTCACCCTTTCTATATGTCCATCGGTTTGAGGGTGATAGGCTATGCTAAACAATAATTTGGTCTCTAGACCAGCCATCAAGGATTTCCAAAAGTTGGAAGTAAATTTCGTGTCTCTATCAGACACGATCTCTTTAGGCATACCATGTAGTATGAATATCTCCTTCATGAATATGTTGGCGATATCTATTTCCTTGCAA
This sequence comes from Picea sitchensis, assembly GCA_010110895.2. Lineage (NCBI taxonomy): Eukaryota > Viridiplantae > Streptophyta > Pinopsida > Pinales > Pinaceae > Picea > Picea sitchensis. The sequence continues at coordinate 3,689 of SNQJ01S0163694.1, read as the reverse complement.
GTCGATTTGACGGGGATAAAATGAGAGGACTTGCTCAGTTTATCCACCACCACCATGATGGCATCATTCTTCCTGACCGATGTTGGTAATCCGGTGATGAAATCCATGGAGATGGTCTCCCATTTCCATCCCGGGATTGGTAGGGGTTGTAATAATCCTGTTGGGTGCCGGTGTTCTACTTTAACCTGTTGGCATTCTATACATTTGGCTAAATACTCAGCTATGTATTTCTTCAATCCAGGCCAATAGAATTGTTTCCTGGTGGTCGTGATCATCTTTTGGTATCCTGGGTGACCAGTATATGGTCTTTTATGTAGTTCATCCATTATGAACCTCTTCAAGTCGTCACAATTTGGAATATACAATCTATTTCTGTAAGTTAGTGGACCTCCATCTAACATCTCGCAGCCTTCGTACTTTAGTCCTACAGGTTCTTGCTCTAGGTATGAGGTCACGGTCTGGAAGAACGTGTCTGATTCTTGTGCATTCTTAACTCTTTCCCTAACGTTGGTATCACAGGTGCTCACCGCTGCCAGATGAATCCTTTTCATAGTTCTGCTAAGGGCATCGGCCACCTTATTTTCCTTCCCCTTGATATGTTTGATTTCAAAATCAAACTCGCTAAGAAGAGCCATCCACCTGGCTTGTCTAGCATTGAGTTTTGGTTGGTCAAAAAGATGTCGCAATCCACAATGGTCTGTCATGAGTATCAATTTCCTTCCCAGGAGGTAATGCCTCCACATTTTCAAGGCGTGCACTATGGCGGCCAGCTCTAGATCATGGGTCACATAGTTGGCTTCGTGCTCATTCAATTTTCAGGATTCATAGCACACTACGCTTCCTTCTTGCATAAGGAATCCTCCGAGCCCTTCCTTATAGGCATCTGTGCACACGAGGAATTCATTTCCGGGATCAGCGATCTTCAGCACAAGTGCATGGGTCAAAAGGTGTTTCAGGGATTGAAATATTTCTTCACATTCTTGTGTCCACGTGAATTTATCTCCCTTCTTATGGAGGGCAGTGATTGGACAACCAATCTTGGAGAATCCTTTTATAAATCTCCTATAGTATCCTGCTAAGCCCATAAAGGATCTGATATCCGAAACATCCTTTGGGGTAGGCCATTCCATGATAGACCTGATCTTGTCAGGGTCTACTACTACCCCTCCTTCAGATATGACATGGCCCAAGTAATGTATTTTCTTCTGGAGAAAGTCACACTTGCTAAATTTGGCATAGAGCTGATGTTCTCTTAGTACTTGGAGCACAAGTCTAAGATGTTCCTCATGTTCCTCTCTATTCTTGGAGTAGATTAATATATCATCAAAGAAAACCAGTACAAATTTGTCTAGGAATTTGCTGAGCACATTATTCATCAAGCACATAAAAGTGGTAGGGGCATTGGTTAATCCAAATGGTACTACCACAAACTCGTAGTGACCATATCTCGTTCTGAAGGCAGTTTTGTGGATGTCTTCACCCTTAATTTGGACTTGATGGTATCCATATCTCAAGTCAATCTTGGAGAAGATGGAAGCACCTCCCAATTGATCGAACAAGTCATCGATCTAGGGTAAGGGGTACTTGTTCTTTATGGTTACCTTATTGAGTTTTCTATAATCTATGCACAATCGGAGGGTACTGTCTTTCTTTTTCACAAACGGGATTGGTGCTCCCCATGGAGACATGCTGGTCCAGATATAGCCTTTGTCCATCATTTCTTTTAGTTGTAATTTAAGCTCAACTAGCTCGGGTGTGCTCATCCTGTAGGGTGTCCTAGACATTGGCACCACTCCTGGTGCAAGTTCTATCGAGAAGTCAATGTCCCTTCTCGGAGGTAGACCCGATACCTCTTCCAAAAATACATCTCTATATTCTCTTAGTATGAGTGGTCTTCGAGGCTTGGTTTGTCATCCTCAATTGATTTCAACAACTATATCGCATATAGTGGACATCCCTTTCTGCAATACTTTCTCATTTGAAGGGCTAATATTCGTCTCAACTAGATAGGTTTTTGGATCCCTTGAAGGGTTATCCTTCTCCCTTCTTCACTTACACATTCTAAGGTTTTATGGTAACAGTCCAATCTAGCTTTATATGTGGCTATCCATTCCATACCAATCAACAGGTCATACGATCCTAGGGGTAGTATGTTAAGGGTTGCTTGGGTGGAGAATTCACCCATAATGAATTGGAAAGCTGGTATGACCTCCACTACCTTTCTCTTGGTGCCAGTGGCTAACTATACCAACCATGGTTTGGCATGTTTATGTGGCTGCAATTTACACTTATCAACATCCTGAGGAGCTATATAAATCAAATTTGAACCAGGGTCAATTAGAATAGACACTAGGTGGTTGGTGATCATACCTTCCATATCCACCACTGAAGCTTGGTGGTCAGCTTGTTTATTATCCATGGCTACATAAATCTGTGGCATACTCCCAGCCACGTCATTGACGGTGGTAGCCTCTTGGATGTTGTAAATTCTCCCACTGTTCTATTGTCGGTGCGGGAAATCCCTCAGTAAATGTTCTTATCCACAACCCCAACATTTCAAGGGTTCTTTCTTTGGGTTATCAATCTTTCCTGGGGTTGATCCAAAAGGTTTATTTCCGCTCTGGAAGGGGAAGTTCTGCTGGTGTACACTTCACGTTGGGAAGCTCATCCTTGAATCCTTTTTGTCGTTTTTAAACCTTGGGGATTTAAACCCCTTTTTCTGGAATCCCGAACTATTCTTCTGTTTCCAGCCTTCGCGAGGTTCTGTCCGAAGCCCAAACTGTTCATAACAATATCTTGCCTTTCAGATAGTGTCTTCTAGGGTCTTTGGTTCGTCGAACTCAATCCAGTTCTGATAGTCCTTGGGTAGCCCATTGATGAATCGTTGCACCTTTTCTTTTTTTGATTTTATGTAGGGTATGTACCTCAGCAACTCAAGGAATCTGCTGACATATTCATCTATGGTGAGTTATCCCAGCTTGAGTTCATAGAATTCTTTAGTGTTTTCATCAAAATACTTTTCCGACAAATACTTCTTCCTGAATTATTTCTCAAACCGTTCCCAAGATAGGTCCTATTCGTGAATCCCTTTTACATTCTTATGGTCTTCCCACCAAATGGAAGCCTTTCCATTCAAGTTGAAAGTGGCTGCTCGGGCCTTCAAGTTTTCTGAGAAGTCGTGGAGTCTGAAATACTTATTTAGTCCAAGCAGCCAAGCCTCTACTTCCTCTCCCTTATTTATTTCACCGTCGAAAGAGGGTGGTTTGGCCTTCTTGAATTCTTTGAGATTATGACTTTTGGAATGATTTTGCTTCTTCCGTTTTCTTCGGGAATATGAACTAGTTCTGCTACTAGAAGATCCCTCTGAGTCGCTAGTTTCCTTTCCAGAGGAATCGTCCAACGCTTGTCCCTTATCTATGGGGTGGACCTTTCTCGAGGTGCTCTTCCCAGTGTGGCCACTTAAAAGACCACGTTTTTGTATCTCAGGTGGACTTTGACTCCTCTTTGTCTATTGTCAGTCCACGTGAGTGGTGTCAGGGCCATGCTGAAATTGTCTTTGTATGTCGGATAAACTCTCCAGCAAGACTGCATTAATTTCCGTTTGTTTCTCTTACTCTTTTATCAACCTCTCATTGTCGGCCTTCCAGCTTTGTAGTTCGACCATGAGGCTTCTCATAGTCTCACACTAC
>SNQJ01S0163692.1:0-21301 GCA_010110895.2 Picea sitchensis | reverse complement strand
ACATCACCTATGTAGGGATTTGGATCCCAGTTATCAAACCCAATCATCATAAGGTTATAACTTATGTTGATAAAACTCACATAGCATATTCTGGTCTTCCTCATCACCCCTTGAAAATTCCTATATAAATTGATCAAGGATCATGATATGATCCAATTTTCCTGCTACAATGGTCCTTGTTTGGAAAGAAATCAATTTATCTTTTAGATAAACATAATACAAGGGAGAAGGCAAGCAATAATTATTTATCATATGGGCCAAATGAAACAAGCATTTCTTGTCATATTTCAGTGGTTAACATTTGAATATTCATGGTTTCTTCCTGCTCAAATTTTTCCATTTCTTCCATACAACCAACATCCTTTTGTTTTTCAGTCAAGGATATCACCTTTTCCTCTAAAAATTCATCCTCTTCTTTCCACTTTGGTACTTCATTCTTTAATCTCAATCTCAATTAGATCTATCAAACAAATTCTTGTTGTATATGCCTCCTCTTTCTTAGAAAGATCCTATTGAGTTTCAAATTCTTCATATCTCATCCTCCTTTGATTCATCATCTTCAGGCTTCTTTTCTTCAAATTATTTTTATTTAGACTTGTTTTTCTATGTGGGTCTTGGAAGAGATTATTTATCTAGATTTTTTGTTACAAATTTAATTTCTTCAATAAAAATGTCATGAGCTTTCTCCTACTGTCAATCATTATCCTCCTAAATGGCATGGACTAGAGTGTTTAGGCCCTTATGAGACTCATATTTTTGTAATTTTTCTCTTGTGGTAGCCAATTCTTCATATAATGCTAATTAAGACAGATTTAATTTTCTTATGGATTTTCCTCATTCTTTGGTGATATTTTCTATATTTTGTATAGAAAAGGGGCTGGAAGTTACCAAATAAAATCACTTCATTTTTTGTTATTTTTCTATTCTTAGTTTCTCTACCTTTCTTTCAACAATGGATCCTTCATGATCTCCTTTTAATGGGTATTATATTACTGTTTCCATTCTTTATTATGAGTAATTGTTTTTTATTTCATGCATGTCCTCCTCTGAGTGATTTTCTTTAGGTCCCTGGTCATCCATCAAACCCTCTTATTTACTTACTTCGATTACTTCCAAACTTCTTTCTATCGCAACCCTGGATCGTGAATTGGGTCATATGGAGGGTTCTGAAATGGGAAACTCTCTCTAGAAACTCCTTCATTTTAATCATGAGGGTCTATCTTTTGATAGAATGTCTCCCTATGGATCATTTGTAGCTTCCATCATTCATATATCCTTTATATTCTACTCCAATTCAACCCTAGTATCTTTCACCATTTTTGCAACCTTTATGATTTCTTGGGATGATGAATTTCCCATGAAAACATCCTAGCTTTGGTTTATCTTGGCAAGGACATATTCAATTAGCAATCTAATTAGCCCATGGTGAGCCAAACTAGCTTCGGGTTTTTTCCTATTCTTAACCATTTTTCATGTTAATTCCAGAGAATTGAAGAATAAATATAGGATATTAATGCATTTATGGTGTCTCAAATGTGTTAGTAATTTAAAATTATAACCCAACAATAAGTTGTACCTTCACAACTTAGGAACTTTTGAATGCAGAAGGCTACCTCTAGAAATGACGAGGGAAGAGATATCATCTATGTTCCTTTTTCTATTCCACTAACTCTCTTTCTCCCCAAAAGGAATTCTTCACAAACCATTTTTATCAGCGCTCTCTGCTCAAAGCATATGTCACCATTTTGTGGTAAGCCCATTACCTTTGCAATATTTTCTTCATTCACTAAAATCTTCATTCCCCAATTTTTTGTAGCTTGTTAGTACTATATTTATTATTTCCATTAAATGAAGGTTTGATGAAGTGGCCAGTTTGAGATCAGACAATTTAGTGGCACAAGGGATAGATTCAAGAGCCTCTGAGCTAAAACTTCTAAATTTTCCTAAGGCATAAAGAAGAAACAATAATAAAATCCATGCCTTTTTGTGTCTAAGTTGAGTTTCAAGCTCTCTATTGTTTATCAGGGGTCAAAAGGGGCTTGATTATCCCCAAAAGACTTTAAGTGAAAATAACCTAGGGGGGATTATCACAAGACCGCAGCCTAAAAGTCATTTGGTAGAAACATTTTGGACCCCGAAAGGTCGACGACTCTCATACGTCTTCAAACTTCCTCTGACAACCCTAAACCAGTGATTGTCAGAGTCCCTTCATCGGAGTCACATATGGATCCAAGCCTCAAGTGCTCCAAGGGTGCAACCCTGATGGATGGTTCATATTTTCTCTCAGACCTCCTTTCAAGGGGGGCCGATAAGTAGCCTAGATCTCATGGTGCTATCAATCACTCTTAGGGAGATCGACGGTTCATATTTGATCCATGCCCCTAGGGCACCAATTCAGCGTTACATGTGGCCTGTAAGCAGAACAATGTCAAAGCCAATTAGAAGCTTCGAGATGTGCATGTGGAACCTGCCACATACAGAGGTAAATATCCTAAATATGGGTGGCACGTGTAACATCGTCCTACCATGTCAGTGTCATTGTTAGACAATAGAAATCCACCACTTTTCTAAGTTGGTGCCAACGTGATAATGTGCATGCCTTATACAGTTTTTTCTTTCGACCATGATGAGATCAAGGACTCTCGTTTGATCACAGGTCCTGGCTCAGGATAGATCTGATGGTCACACCTCCAAAGGATGGTCTAGATTTGGTAAAGCATAGCGAGATCAATGGTCCGTGATCCATCACACTTTATCTCCTGCATAAAATAATGATGAATGGATGCATGTCTCCAGTGACGTATGCATGAAGCCACTGCCATCAGGGCACCTATCAGACAAATTAGAAGATGACACATGGACATGCGAAACCTATCACATACACAGGTAAATGTCTTGAAATCGAGTGAAATGTGTCCCATCTGTCTGCCACATCAGTGCCATCACAGCCTGTGAGAAAGCACCACGTGTCCAGGTGACATCATCATAATATCATTCATTCATCGACCTTTTTTGGCTTTGATCAATCCTATATTGATGATACTCATGCATATTTGGACTTCCCTACGCAATTCCAGATCAACAGTTGAGATTTACTCTCAGAGTTCCCTTGTCATAGTCATTTTGGAAGAGAAAACCCTAACCACTTCGATGGGAACCTCTAATGGATGGTCCAGATCTACTCTCGAACCTTTCTCAAGTGAGTTCGATCAATGGTTCAGATCTACTCCTAGGTATCAAAGCCTTTCATCTTGATGTGACATCATCTTGCCAGCAAAGCATTGTTAGATCTAATCAAAATATGCCACATGAATAGGTGGAACCCACCAAAGGCACCCCAAAACATATCAAATCTTGGTGACATGTTTCATGTCTCCCTGCCACATCAGTGTTAGTGTGGACCAGTGAGAATGCACCACATGTCAAGGATGACATCATAATGATGATATTTCCCTTAGTTAATTTTGGGTTCTTGGTTGAGCCAGATCAACAACTCTCACGCGTTTTTGGGATTCCTCTTGCACCGCTGGATCAACGACTAATATTTACTCTCGGAGTTCCCTTGTCGGAGTCATTTTGGAAGAGAAAACCAAGAAAAATTTGATGTGCACCTCCAAAGGACGGTTCATATCCATTCATACCTCTTTCAAGTGGGACCGATCAATGGTCCACACTTACTCTTTAGATCTAAGCCTTCCAACCAAGTGTCATGCTAACTGATGCAGACCCCCTACCTCAGCAGTGTTTTGTGACCTCCCAGTCTCTAGATCGATCTTCTTCTAAGCCAAAATGGCTCTTTGGGATCTTGCTGGAACCCTTTGAGAGAATCCACAGGTCCTTCATGAAAACCCACTCCGTGCAACTTAACAATAGGCACGAGCCTTACATCTCCATGCGACCACAACCTTGCCTTAGCGCAAGCACCCTTCATGACTCGCAATCTCGCGAGTTCATGAGTTGAAGACCCTTGACTCCTCTTTCTCCAAACACCGATACCCAAGATGTGATATGGGTATGGCTCCTCCTTGTTAGCGCCTTCCACACATAACCACCGGCTAGGGCTAAGTGTTAGCACTACTCACAACTCACAACTTCACGAGTTAGAGTGTTGAGCCCTCGTGCTTCTCCTTTGCGAAATCCTGAAGCATGATAAGTCAGCGATGGGTTGACTCCTTTAGCACTACTCGCAACTCGCGACTTCGCGAGTTGGAGTGTTGAACCCTATTGCTCCTTCTTTGCGAAACCCCGAAACGTGAAAGGTCAGCGATGGGTTGGCTCCTTCCAAGGTGATGTGTGTCCACCACCTGTCACCCATTTCCACCTTTCTCTGGGAATTTGTTGTTACGCCACATGTCAACCATATGGTCCCCACCTAACGGATGTGCCACATGTTCATACGAACCCTCGACGCTCGACACTTCACGACTTCTGCAGTTGAAAAGAAACTCTTTCAACCCCTGAACCCCAAATACGTGATACCAAAAGGAGGTTCTGATCCAACGGTTCTCCTGTGGTTTGTATCCAACGGTCTAGATCTCCTTCCCTACTCCTCACAACTCGGGACTTTGCGAAACCAAGAATTTGGTCTTCCCTCCAAACTCATGAACCTCGAATTCATGAAATTATCCAGATCTCTGCCACCTGTTCTCCAAAATGGACGGTCCTGATGCTTTCGAGACTTGATGAGTCCTCTTCCTTCTACTGTTACGAGGTTTAAACCTCATGCACCTTTTCTGGATAAGAAGGCTCATGACAACTTGACACTTCTCCCTCGAAGTTTCTATTTTCCTTTCTACCCTTATGTGCGGCTTCCCAGGGATTAAACCCCTCGCACCTTCTCCCAGATCTGAATGCTATTGGTCCTTGGTGCTAGATCTGACGGTCTAGATCTGACCTCCTTACGCGCTCTCCTCCTGCTGCCTGGACATAGATTCAATGGTCCAAATATTTCTTCCCAATGTTGATCCAACGACAGTTGTGCTCTTCCTCCTGAGCTTTCTTGGCTTTTTGACTTAGAATATTTTCTAAGTCTCGAACATCTCGACCTTTGACTCTTCCTCTTGCAAGCCCAATTCCTTTGGGTCTCGTCTACATTATAGAAATGCTTCCCCTCCTGAGCTTTGTCAACTCAGAAACCTCGAAAGGTTTTCTCTGTGCGTGTTCTTCTTGTGCTTTCTCTTCTGAGATTATGGACTTAGAACAAGTCCACTCTCGCACACTCCTGGTGCTCCTGAGATTTCAAATAACTCAAATTTGAGAAGTTTTATGGAAAAGAAAACTCCTTAGGCCCACTTGGCATTCTTCTTCTCGATGCACACCTTGCAGAGCCTATAGAGTGTTCAACAACTCTGTAAGTGTCTCTCCTCGACACTTCTTCTCTCTAAACTTGAAATAGAGTTCCCTAGTGCACTCTATGCACTCACTCAATGCCCTCCTGGCAGATCTTTACAGAACCTTCAGTAGTTATGTCTTCTCCCCATGCTTTCGCTGCATAATCTTCACCTCCAAAGTGTCCAGTAACTCTGAGGCTTCTCTTGAGTTGTGAATTCTCCTGGTGTGCCTGCCTGGCACGTTCTCCTCTTATCTCAAACGAGAGATTTAGATACGAACTCCTTGCGCTGGCTACAAAACCTCCTCTGTTTTGTTGTTCACTCCTTGCATAACCTAAAGAACCCAAATAGGAATCAACAAACTCACAAATAGATAGTAAAATCTATCTATCACTTGTTTCTACAACATTCATTCCTGAAACATAAAAATGTGAACAACAATATGTAGGAAAAACTACTTTTCTATTAATCTGTATATCTATACAATTGTTTACAAAGGCTGGACTGTAACAAGTCTCATCTCTATCTCTCGAGACCTCTCTGCCCTGGTATCCCCTCCTAAATATCTACCCTGAGTCCTATTATTCTCTAACTTTTTTTTTACAAAATGAGGGCTCCCATGAGCTTATCCTCAACCACCGTATCTGAGCTATCACTATCACGGAGCGACTCCTACGACTACATTATATAAATTGATGCCTAGTCCTGACTATGTCCTAGGCTTGCTGCAGGCTACCATTTAAGGTAACCTCAACCACTTCTTGAACAGATGTGTGGTCGGCTCTTACAGCCTTACAAAATTTATTGAAATTTTGAATTTCAAAATTGAGAGGGTTGCACCTCTCCCTTTCTCCATTAAATGCGTGTTGGATGTGTTGGTTGGCTAGCACACTACTGACGTGGAGTGATGCTCCTGCATCACTAACACACAAGAAAATTACTGTCAAGGCCAATCGGAATGCCACATGGACAAGTGGAACCCTCCAGATACACAGGTCAACACACCAAAAATTGGTGACACATGTCCCACTTCCCTACCATGTTAGAGCCATCATGGGCCAGTGACAATCTGACACGTTTCCAGGGTGACATCAGCACAATATATTTTCCTTAGATAAATTTTTTCCCATGGCTGAGCTCGATCAACGACTCCCATTCCATCTCCAGTACCCCGATTAATGGCCCAATTCTCATCTTATTACAACTTCGATCAACAGTCCAGATCCAATCAAGATGACCCAATAGTTTTTGTCTTTTACGCTTTTGCAAATATCAATAGCTCTAACGAGTGCACCTTTGATAGATGGTTGAGATTACTTGCCGAAACCAATCCAATGACTATTGATTTGTGCAATCTATGCAGTTGATATTTCTGGCTTCAAGGCAAAAGGAAAATGATTACAGAGATTTATAATGAGCAAGGCGTGGCAGATATTTTGGCTTGTAGGTTTCCAATTGCCCCACGATCTCAACAAAATAGAACTCATGCAGGTAAAAGTAATTAATTTTGACCAAGGGAGAAACCATCCAAGAATCAAGAAGCTGGAAACAACTTCAAGAATATGGAACTGGTTTCAAGAAAAAATGTAGGGCATGAGAGAGAGGAATAAAAGAGAACGTAGGTGCCCATTGTAAAGGTCGACACTTTGGGGAATTGATGAGTTTCTTGTAACCAGAGTTGTTCGACCAAAGAAACCTTGAGCACAATCAGTTGGTAAATACAACATGAAACCAGAGATTCATCCCCTGCATTTAAGTTTCAGTCTGTAATTAATCATTCGGTTGTATACGTGTTATTGTAAAGCATCTCCTACCATTTATTATTTTCTTGTATTAGATATGATTTATAAAATCTTAGACATTAGACCATTCTCCATGTTTAGTTTTACTATATGATGTATGGTTATGATACAAAAGTGATTTCCTCTTAATGTATGACCATTTCTTGTCATTTATTTATGCATTTAAATGATATGAAAAGGGTACCTCCATGTATTTGAGTGTATGAAGGTGTTAATTGTTTGAAGCATATGTTTATTGATCTGTTTACACTTGTTATAGTTGTTGAACCCTTAATTTATCAACACACTATCCATTTCATATAGGATACATGATTCATTATTAGCAGTTCCCTGTATATTTATTTTGTTCATTCCTCTAATCCACCATTTCATCTCCCTTTTAATTTTGATTGTCTGAAATACTCGTAGACATATGCCTCTTATAGTTGATATAATTTGTCATATGATATGAGACTATTTGAGGTCCTATAGTTGAGAGAGAGAGAGAGAGAGAGAGAGAGAGAGAGAGAGAGAGACTTCCCAAATATTTTATAATTACCTTACTATAAATCTGGTAAGATTCATCCTGATTCTCGGACCTTCAGATGCCTCTACATCGTTCCAAAAACAACTTGGAACATCTTGAGGGATAACACAGATTAAGGTCTACATGATTGCGATAAATCCATCTCAATTTTCCTATCACCACCCCACATCCTTTCAAATTATATCATCCAACCTTCTTCTTTGAAAACCTTCATCACTTCTGGATTCTTGGTTATCATTCTAGTGTTTTTTGGTTCACTTTTGGATGGAGGTCCAACCATTTTGCCAAGATTTTATATTTGAAAGTGAAACTGTGAGAAAAAGGGACTGAAATTTTTTTATAGGAAGAAACCTTTCAACAAACATATTGTATCAGTAAAACAAGCAAGTCAATTTCCACTGGAAAAATAAATTATGGCCTGAAATGGAAATGTGCTTGTAGGATTGCAATGATGGGATTGTTATTTTAGTTTTTCATGGAGAAAAAATTCATAATTTCCATGGAATCATTCCATTTCATCTCCTTTAGTGATTTGAAACTCTCATACATGTAAACGATTCACAGGATGTTTGTCTAATTTAGTATCTCTCCGTAAAATAAGAATCCCCCCCCCCACTTGGAGATATTTTCACATCCTTAAGCATATGGAGAAATAGGTATGTGTAGAATTGGCATGGTATTCTTGAAAAACATTATCACACTCATTTATTATTAAAAATAAGAGAAGATTCATACATTTCCTATGTGAGAAGAGTTGGGTGGTTGCTTGATTAAATGCACATTTGTAGCAAATGATGAGTAGTGGAAGCATCTGTATCACTTTGAGATTTTGTAGGAGGTTTTCAATTTTGTGTAGCATGTTGAGGTTATGAAGTTATTAAATAAGAATGAATTTATGTAGCAAAGGAGATGGAGAAGGAAAAAATGGCATCACCATTGGTGGAAGGTGTTGTAGCAGTAGAAGGGTCTACAACAACAGAATGATATATAGTAGCTAAAAGTTCTGTAGTAGTGGAAGGATATGTATAAACAAAAGAATCTATAGTAGTAGAAGGATATACAATAGTAGAAGGATCTGTGGTAGTAGATAATTCTACAGTAGAATAAGGTCATGTAGTATATTGTGTCTATGGTGACAACAAGGTGTAATAGAACAAGATAACAATTTGAAAATCATTTTCTTCTTTGTTTCTCTCTTTTTTTCTTTTTCTTTATTTGCAAATATTATCCACCAGAGGATGGTTTTTAGATGGCAATGTTGAAATTATTCTTATACTGAGTGGGGGGGGGGATTGAATTAGTATTCGATACTATTTACTTTATTTAACCATTCATCAATCATTCATTAGACAATAAATAATAATCACATATAAACTCAAATCATAATGCACAGAGTTTAACATGGAAACTCAATCAGGATAAAACCATAAAATTATGCTTATAAATGTCAAATATTGTAGGCACCAACCTACTGGAGACACTAATGTACTTAAATGAACACCAACTCAGTAATATGTAGGAACCAACCTACCAAAGACATCAATCTCCTCAACTGAGCACCAACTCAAAAATATGTAGGCACCAACCTACCGAGACACCAATCTCCTCAACTAAGAACCAAGTCAATAAGATACGTGTAGACACTAATCCAAGATATTCATACACAGATCACTTATGAATTCACTTTCATTCTTCATTCCACATACAATCCTTCAAACCCTAGTAAGTCTCATATCATCATTCCCAGAATGTAATCACTAACAGAAACATCCACTAATGACAACATCCACTAATGGAAAAATACACTAACAAAAACATCCATCGATGAAAACATCCATTGATGGAAACATAATAACCTAAAAATACTGCACACGACATCATCACAAACCTTCAGTCCTTCATAGTGCACCTTGAGAACAATAAATACCTCAAGAAAATCCCTTAGACTTCGCTTCCACACTAGAAAGACACCCCAACACCTTTAGCGCACCTCATATCACTATTGTGCACCTTAGACTTGATATATTCCTCGGTTTCACTACAAATGAGAAAAAATATCATGTATTTATGGTAATTTTGTCCCCACTTTCATGGCTGATCTATAAAGACTAGCTGAGTCGACCTCAATTTTCTGGCTAGATTGTCGAATGAAAAAATTCATATCTCCTCATTCCTAGGGAGTTAGAGGGAATTCCATATGCCATTGGAAAGGCATCGTAATAATATTTATAACCATATAACTTGTTCTCCCATTTGAGCTAGGTATGTAGGGTAAAAATTCCTTCAAAGATAGGGTATCCAATTTGATAATTAAAAATCCAAAAACAATATTTCCAACAATCTCCATCTTGCAATCTTTATCTTGGACATATGTAGGATTGTAATATTTATCTTGGAAATTTGTAGTATCCCCCTATCTTTGACATCAATGAAAACAATATTTCCAACAATATCCCTCTTTGTCATTGATGGAAACCCTTAGTCAATTCTGTAATACTCCCCCTATATACAACACTTCTTGTGTCTACATTTCTTCCTCTGTATGCAAATTCTCCCCCTTTGAAATCAATGGAAAATGGTTTCTTTCCTTGAGCTTATGCTTCCCTTCAATCACTCCAATGTTCAATTTAAAAGTGTATCTCTAATTGATCATTATCCAAGATGTCTCTGCTACAAGTATCCAACACTAATCCTTCTATTTGATTGTTTTTATTGATCAAACCTTCCACTCCAAAGTCATGATATTGATCTTATGAATGGGATGAAGCTCTATTATTGAATTTTTTGAATATGTTTATGGCCCCTCATTCCTTTCTGACAAGGACCAATTAGATGACTTCTCTTTTCCAAAAGATTACTGTAAACTTGATTTTCCATTTTCACAAAGAAATTTCCCAGCCTTACCTATTCTAGAAATGGGGTGTACATGTCTCAAGTGATAATCAAAACAATGAATCTCCCTGCCATCTTCATCTAGCTTATCATATCCTTTCTCGTAACAAACAATTTTATCTTTTCCCTTTTCTTTCTTTTGCTTCATTTTCCAAACCTTTGAGTATTCTTCTCAATTCTTGGTAAGAGCATATTCTTCCTTTTTTTGTTTAGGAGGTATGACTATACCACTTCTATAGTAACGTGCTATGTTCCCATATTTATTGCACTTATAACATTCAGTATTGTAGTCAAGTAGGGGAGAAAATGAATTGTAGTTTATGCTAGCAAACCCATGAGACATTTTGGTTTTGTTTCTCACATAGTCATCCTTTGAGGTCTTCTAAGAAGCTCTATTTCTATCTCTCACATGATAACTTCTTTCATAAGCTCTACAATCTATTTCCTTATGACCAAAATTCTTGCAAGAAAAACAATAGCCAAGAAAAAGATTTTGGTATCGGTTTGTGAAAGGCATTCTTGGTGGAAAAACTCTTATGAAATCATTCTTGTTATTATTATGAGAAGAATAAGGTTTTTGCAGGTCATCAATACCTTTCATGTTGTTTCTTTCATTTTTGATGGAGCCTTTGAGAATATTGGCATATCTTTTATGATTTTCTTCATTTTCCTTTTTTGATAGATGTGTGACCTTAATGCTTGCATCTTCCTCGGGGGTCTTTTGTTTTTCGTTGTAGCAAAGACCTGTATTAATGAATGGTGACCTTTGGAAACTAAGAATATTATCTAATATTTCAGTACTCTTTCCAAACTTCAAGATTCTATTCAATTGATCAATTGTTTTCTCTAGTTACTTTCTTAAGAAAACGATTCCAACCTCTAGCTTCTTTTAGTTTTCTTCCTTTTCTTTTAGCTAGATTCTCACCACTTTTTCTATCATTTTTACTTATTGTATTCGATTCTTCAGGATGATAATTGTATTCTCTATTTCTTCAATATCATGATCCTCCTCTTCATGTTTCTACAATTTCTCTTTCTGCTTCTTTTTCTTAAGTTTGTCTATTTTTTCTAAGGCATTGATGCGTTTTTCTTCAAGATCTTCTTCTTCTGAATATAGAATTTCTTTCTGATTGTCTTCATTTTCTTCATCAACATACTTTGTTTCCATGGTTTTGGAGAGATTCTTCTTCTTCATCACAGTCCTCCCTTTCTGCATATGGACACTCAATAGAAAAATGTCCTATTCTACCACAATTAAAGCATTTGATGGGTGGCTTACCCTTGTATTTTACAAGTCCTCCTTTTAGATTTCTCACAAGTTATGCTTCTTCTGTCTCTAACTCACAACAGGAATAATCATCATATCTCTTCATAAATGTTTTGTAGCTTGTCCCAAATATTTTTTAGTTTTTGTACACTTCATTACCTTAACAATCTCATAATTTGGTAGGCCACTCAAGATGACCTCTATTGATTTTTCATTGTTTTCACTTGACTCATTCCCATGTTTATCTATATAACCTATTGTGATTAATTCCCAAATACCAAACCCAAGTGCCTGCAAATATATCCTCATTCTTATACTCCATGTTCCATAGTTTGTTCCTGTTATCCCTAATTTCTATGGATACCTTAGGAGATGATGTCTCAAGGACCTCAGATTGCAGACACGGAGAATCAAGAGACAAATGAATGACATCATCCACATGAACAGATAGAGACCCACTTCACCACCACACATACTGGATTCGTCATGATGGCATTCACCACATCAACTTGCTTCTGGAAGATGACGAGCCTTGTTCCATGAGGTACAAGTCAGGTATTGTGGTAAGTGTCACTTTAATACTTAAGTCATTTGAGTATGTTGCATTTAAAGTTTCTTTTGATTATAGAAATTATTCTTGGAAGTTATGCTCTTCTCCCTGTTTCACCTTGTTGGTTGACATTGTTCCCTAGTAAGTGGTCACCCTTGGGAATGTGATTGCCAAAGGGAGGTTCCCTTGATGATTCATCTTTCCATTCCTAATCATACTTATCATTTTTCACTCTTCATCCTTTTCATCTCCTTATCTTTTGGTATTTTCGGGTGTACTGACCCAAGAAGGGATTGTACCTCATTTCATGGGAAGAAGGGGTTGAAGGCCCAAAGAGAATATAGCTAGAAAAATATAAAATAAAAACTATAACCTTCCAGATGATTTCCCAAAGAGGTCTTGAGAACGATGAAATGTTTCTCCTAAAACAAAATCAAATACCTGCAAGAAACAATTTCATATTTTATAGACACCCCACTTGTTGAGGGATCTACACGAGTGCATTAAAACATTTTATTTACCCCTATGGCACAATATGTAACTCTCCCTTCAAGTGACATTGTGGTACTAGCCCCCAAATTTTATGTTACACATTAAGAGTACCCAATTTTTCTAGAATTTAATTAATTAATGGAAAATCAATGGGATTGGAAAAAGGACGCATTGAAAACGAAGGTGAAACACACCCTCTACAAAGGCACCCATAAATGATACAATATGAACCCTTGTATGTAATGAACTCCATTCCCAAAAGTATTACCTCCATCCACTTCATCTCCTCCACATGTCTTAGAGAGGGTCCACCTAGAAAAAACTACTTGACTTAAGGAATAATTCACCCAATAGGTCAACTTGTCAACCCTACCATACCTAAACTTGGCAAATTGGATAAGCTTTTTGAGTACTTGTTTAATTTGATAAGGTAGTTTTGATGCACATGTTTAGGTGGCTCTTGTATTAAATGTGATTTTAATTGCCATGATTCATTTTACTTGAGATCCTTGGAGGGAGCACTTGTCTATCTTTGCAGGACCTTGNTTTTTGAGTACTTGTTTAATTTGATAAGGTAGTTTTGATGCACATGTTTAGGTGGCTCTTGTATTAAATGTGATTTTAATTGCCATGATTCATTTTACTTGAGATCCTTGGAGGGAGCACTTGTCTATCTTTGCAGGACCTTGATGATGGATGTTTTGGAGGGAGAAGCCTAACTTGGGCCTTCATTGGGGCATGAATCCCACAGGTTGTATGCCATGACCTAGACATTGGGAGCAACCATAACTTGAACATTTCCTTTGGAGGCAAGAGAAGAGACTTTGGATGATGATACCTAGCCCATATTATCCCAATGTTTGTCCTTGAAAGGTCAAAATGTCATATTGGAGGGCTTGATGTCACCCTAGGACTAGGGTTTTGGTGGTGATGATGATGTTTTGATGAAAAATTGGTGCCTTTGAAGGAGTATCCTTTTCATAATGGAGATGATCCTAACGCATGAAGAGGAGGCCTTAGGAGGCCCAAAGAATTCCTCATTTTTTCTCAATGACTTCATAAAGTGACAAGACGTCACCCTAGAAGGTGTTGACATAACTTTTTAGGGTTTCTTTATGTGCAAATTTTAAGTTAAATTTAAATTGATTTGTAAAGGGGAAAAATAAAGGGAATGGCTCCCTTATTTTGTGGTTTACCCTAACTTAATGTGGACAATTTTTTTTTAGAGGTTTTGTATAAATAAGAATCAAATTCATTTTATTTTATCATTAATCTCTCATATGAGAGGAGCTACTTGGCTGAAATTTTCTCCCCTCTTGGGAAATTTACATCTCTCTCTCTCTCTCTCTCTCTCTCTCTCTCTCTCTCTCTTATGCTATGTTTTATACTTTTCTTGTGGATAAAAGTGGTGCAATACCCTTATTTGAGGATTTTTCTTGCATGTTGATGATATTTTCTTGGTAAACAAGGGTTTGTCTAGCCTTTCTCTTGAAATTGGTAAGAAAAATATGCATATTGTTAGTTCTTCTTTCTTGTTTCATGGTTTTTATTGGTTATATACTTGGAGGAATAAAAGGTCTTATACACTCCACCAAGTTATCATTGTAGTTGATTGGATAAGCTTATGTAAAGGTTGTTAGGAGGAGTAAAAGGGCTTACACCCTCCTTGATTTACCCTGTTAGGGTTACTTGCTCAATGGAGTAAAAGGGATTACACCCCTTGAGAAGTAGTAGACCTATCCTAATACAAGAATAATCCATAACCGATTTTGGAAAGGCACTAATATAATTTTTCAATGGAGATATAACATACTTCCATTGTTACACGTGATTTTGAGAGATATTGAAATTGTTCAAGTTGGAAATTTTTGTTGGTGTCTTAATATTGTTAAAGACACTAAGGAATTTTGATTGGCCTAATGGTTCTCTTGTTATAATCAAATAAAATCTAAATCCATTAGCGCTGCAACAAAACACATTCAATCTCTCATTTTAACTTTCTTTTCAACCGTGGAAATTACGTGTAAACTTGTACTTTTATTCTACTGCTCATTGTCTATCCTTTTGACGTTTTACTTGCCAATTTTCATGGTTGGAATTTGGTTTTGTAGAAAATATTTTCTACAACGACTTGGATGTTACAATAATTCTCTAAAAACACTATGTAACAACCCTCTTTTACCATCAAAGTTTGTTCTTGAATATTGGAAAATTATCTACTGACTTAGTGCTTCATTGTCTAACAACTAATTGATAATTTTGATGGTTAAATATGCAGTAACTAGTTCTTATTCTTGCTAATATATATTCTTGTTTGTTGCTGCAATATAGGACAACAAGCTTCACTTTCTTGTACACTTGATTTTTTTGTCTTGTATCTCGATTGTGTGTGTTGTCTTGGTCAGGTGTAACACTTTGGTGTAGGCACTCAAGTCTCTAACAACCATTTACCATCATCAAGACTCATTTCCAAGCCATCCTCCACTTCTTATTTTAACCTATAGGGGGATCACCTTCCATTAGTCCACTTTCCATCTCATTTTTCCCACAGTTCTCTCCATCTTGTGGATTGGGCCGGGATTTTCCCAACCTACAATTTTTGTGATAATATTTTTATCCATTTCCAGGAAGGATTTTGAATCCTCTTTCATTCCCTAACAACATATTGGCAAGCTTTGACCCCAAATCATTTACCCCTAGCTTTCCTATTGAATCCACTTGAGGGAATTTCTATTTCCCCTTCTTTTATAAAGCTCATCTGGTGACTCCACCATCCCAGAATCCTTCTTCCAGAAAGACCCTTCCCCTAGAATATTTAAACCTTCCAAAACTTACCAAAGAAGGCCTCCTCTCCATTCCCCCATTGTCAAATAAATTTTTCACAGTAATATCCCACTTGCAGCAATGGCTCGTTCATGGGAAAAGGGCATCTATAATCCCTTGAAAATGGTGACCATCAATGGATATCCCAATAACATGCCTAAAGAAATCAACAAATGGTTTCCAAAGTTTTATGGGAATAATGTAATCACTGCAGAACAACATCTACATGCCTTCAGTCGAAGCATGCAAAATGAAGGAGTGGAACATGAATATGTTGCAATGAAGTTTCTATCCCATCTCTCACTGAATATGCCCAAAGGTGGTTTGATAGATTTCCAGATAATCACCTCACCACTTATGAATACTTTGCTAAGTTATTCAAAGTAGATGGTCATTAAATAAATATAGTGGAATTCTAATGACCCAGTTCAACCAGATAAATAAAAAGGAGAATGAGACAATTAGTGAGTTTGATACCTGATTTGATAAACTACCCATCCAAATCCCAGAGGATTTGCACCCTACCACAACAATTGTTTTCCTTCTTTATGTCAATGCCTTTAAAGGGATTTTTTTTTCATCCTAATGGAAAAGAAACCCCACACCTTGGAAGAAGCAAAAGTATATAGTGCAGACATTGAGGAAAATATTTTGTGCTCTAAATTCGATCCTTTTTGGTATCCTCGTGCCAAAAAAAACAAAAAACAAAAACAAAACCACTACAAACAGTGCACTGGAGCCAATTACTCTCATAGCCCAAAATCTTGATCAAATGAATACTCAGTTTTTCTAGACTCAAAATCAGGTTATGAGTCAGTTGACAATTTTGGAAAGGAATCAATCTACTCCAAGGCACCCATTTGTGAGGAAAGAACCCACAAGTTGGAAGGAAAAACCTAAACAAGAATAAAAATATCCTGACACACTAAACCTTGTTGGGATGGTCAACTAGTAAGAATTACCATGGTCTTATCCTTTCCAAGAACCTCATTCAGAGGAAGAATGTCAAATATGGGAAGAAGACTCTCATGACAATATGAACTTAATGTTGAACACATCGCCCACACTAAGAGCGGGGGGGGGTGAATTAGTGTGTGGACTTTTCTAACTTTTCTTCTTCTTACAAGTTAGCAGTTAAAACATAATTGAACAGATTAAGAACAATTAAATCATCATCACAATGGACAAGAGGTACCAGATGTTTGTGTAAGATTTTGTATAATTGATATGTATATATATGTGAATATAGTAATATGAATTTTCCTAGCACCAACTATTTTGTATCAGCACCAACTGAAGTAAGGGGCACCAACTCCTTGGAGAGCACCAACTCTCAAGAAAGACCCAACTTACTGATAGAACACAGTCTATACAAATAGAGTTCATATAGTATTTCAACCAACTCTGGTAGTAGTGATCCATTATTGAATCAATTCTATTTCATGATCAAAGGTATACCATCAACACTCATCACTGCACTTCATCTTCTCTCTGAAATTCACTCCTTCTTCACTTCGTCTTTCCTCTGATATCCACGCCTTCTTCACTTCGTTTTCTCTCTAATATTTGCATGAACCTCGGGTCTGCACCCTTTTATTTTTCTCCGCAAGCCACTCTTCCTCAGCGAGCCTCTCTTTTCCACAAGCCCGTCTACTTCCACAAGCACACCATCCAGTGAACCAATCATGGTTGTATTTATAGTTGCTTATGCTCAAAACTTGTTTAAGTTATTGAGTTGACTTGTGCAACAAGTTATAACTACATTTTTTATTTACAACGACTTTTGGGACCACCAGAGATCATCATTTCAGGTCTTCAACGTTAAACCTGGCATCCCCTTTTACTTTCATAAATCGATCACATGCATGGATTAATTTCCTTTGTCTTTGTGATAACAAAAATCGATGCTTCCTTCAAACCATGTTCATATGATCATAGGTGTAGAACCACGGGCTTATCAATTTAAGCGACGCATCACATTCTGCCCTTTAAATCTCTTTACCATATGACCAACGGTGGTGACCTCACATGAGGCGAGACGAGTGCTTGAGTGCTTATCAATTCAATAGTCACGATTCAATCTCCTGATGAGATGGACAATTGTTGGAACTTCAGGACTTCGCCCTTCGGGTCTTCCAGACTTCCAATCTTTCAAATCTCCCGAATACGATTTCGCCGAACAGATCGGATGATTCACATTTATATCACGGAACCAGATCAATGGTCATATAAGATCCTTACATATATCCTTTCATTGTGTAATCTGATGGCCAGGACTTAATCAAGAAATGAGATGGAAGGCCACCATTTACTTCGGTACTTCAACTTTTATTCTTACGCTATCCTTCCACTGTATTTTGATCAATGGTTGAGAGTACACCCGACATCAGATTGAAGGTCGAGATATCCTTCGGGTCTCCAAACATCGTAGATTTCAAATCTCAACCCCTTTGTTCCTCCGCACGTCAATCTTTCAGAGCTGTCAATCCACTGACGTGTGTCCCTTCCAGATCAAAGTGTTGGACAACTGAGAGGGNATGCTTAAACAATTATGTTTATTTTAAATTCTTTACAAAGCACTCAATGACAATCACAATAAAACAGGGAAGTAAGAAATAGAACATTCACCATCATTCACTCATATGAGATACATAGAGACAGATGTTTCCTAAGGAAACCCATAAAGGGTAAAAACCTCTTCTTCTTTATATGATAAGTAATCTTTACATTCTGTACATTATCATACTTATGAGCACCAACTCATAACGAGGCTACAACCTTTGTTTTGCAAGCTGCTACTTGCTGAGAGCACCAACTCTCTGATTTCTCTAGCATCAACTAGAAGGAAGCACCAACTCCCTGTGTTTCTCTAGCACCCACTAGAAGGAAGCACCAACTCCCTGGTTTCTCTAGCATCCACCAGAAGGAAGCAACAACTCCCTAAGTGTTCCAGCACCAACTGGATGGAAGCACCAACTTCCAGTCACACAGGCAACAACCTGTAAAACATAGAACTACAATTCTCCCTTGCACCACCCTGCCACCCTAGTTTCTTTGGATGCAACCAGATGGAAGCTACAACTCCCTGTGTTCAAGCACCCACTTGAACCTCTGAGGACAACAGTCCTCCCTAGCACCTCCCAACCACCCTGAAATATAAAGTTTGCTATATATATAATTTATCACAGTGATACAATATTTATCATTAGCTTACCAAGCTTATCACTATTCTGCTCTGCTGCTCTGCTCTCTTGTATCAGTGTCTCTCTGTCTGCGTCTTATTGTGCTTTCTGATCTTCTGTTTTATTTATTTTTCTACAAGAGCACCTCAACCTTCTTTTACTATCTCAGTTATGCATCACTATTCTTTGCTTCTACTGAGATCTATGCTCTGTATGTCATATCCCATCTATGCACCATTCCTCTTCTGTGCATTTCAGTTGTTTCCCTCTGCCTCCTTCTACACACCTCAATCCCTCTCAATAGCATCAATACTCATCTCTTCTTTGTTCTACATACTTATAATCTTTGTGCACCTTATGCATGCTTTCTCGCCATGCTTCTGCATGCTCCCCGCATGTCAAGTGCTCTGCCTGATCATCATTGTAACTCTTCAACTTCTCTGGCTGTTCCACCCATGCGTCCATCATCACTGGGTGTTACGCCGAGATTCCTTAGCCTACCTTGCAGTTGAGACTCTCCATCTTCTCTATCACAGTCGAGCTCATTCCCTCTGTTGTAGTTCCAGGCTCCATCGGTCGTCCATCTGTCAATCGCCTCTATGAATAGTCTTCATTCCACTGGCAGATTCCTTGAGACTCTTCAACTCCTCTGGCAGAAACCATTAGTGGTTTCTAGTAGTTACACTGCGAACATTGAAATGGAGCCTAGCTATGCTAGATCCTTCCACTTACGTGACCACCGACGGTGACCACCAACTACATAGACATTTCGACATTTCGACATTCGGCAATTCGACATTCATGTGATCAAGTGTCTCGACACTCCAAGTCGCGATCCCCAAAATGGAGCTTGGTTGCACTAGCTCCTTCCTCCATCTTTCACAGGTGTGACCACTGGCTATGACCACAGCCTTATTCGAAACTGCATTTCTCAATTTCGCGTTTCACGAATTTGTTGCGATTCGTTTTGACTCTTCCAACTCCTGATCACGAAATGGAGCCTTGAAACTTGCAAGCTCCTTCCTTCACATGCCCACAGTTGTGACCAAGCATTTATCCATAAAGTGCTTTCACGATTCCTCATTTCGGCATTCCTATGGAGAAGTATCTCAACACTCCAACTCCCGGTATTCGAAACCTACACCAAAAGGTGTTTTTTGCATTTCAACATTTTTACACTCCTATGGTGAAGTGTTTCAACACTTCAACTCTCGGTATCCAGAACTCTAAAATGGAGTCAGATCAACGGTCCGGTATTTCGTCGTTTCACATTTCAACGATTTGGCATTTCGACACTCCTGTGGTGAAGTGTTTCGACACTTCAACTCCCGGTATCCGGAACTCTGAAATGGAGTTAGATCAACGGTCCGGTATTTCATCGTTTCTCATTTCGGATATTCGGCATTTCGACACTCCTATGGTGAAGTGTTTCAATACTTCAATTCCCGGTATCCGGGACTCCGAAATGGAGTCAGATCAACGGTCCGGTATTTCGTCGTTTCACATTTCGGAAATTCGGCATTTCGGCACTCCTGTGGTGAAGTGTTTCGACACTTCAACTCCCGGTATATGGAACTCCGAAATGGAGTTATTTCCCGGTCTGAAAAACTCTTTGTTGATGTGCCTGTTTCAGGATTTCGGCGTTTTGCATTTCGCCACTTCGGGACTCCTGTGATGAAGAATCTCGACTATTGAGTCCTCAATCTCTCAGTATCCGAAACTCCGAAATGGAGTTTAGCTTCTGATACCTGAAATGAGGTTTAGCTTCTGATCTTACCATATGATCATTGTTGTGCTACTGGTCGTGATCTTTTCCATCAATGACAAACACGCATGCTCTGCACTCTGCGTGCACCCCTACGCACTGCGTGTAACTATGCACTAATCCTCCTGAGCTTACATTGTCCCTGTTTTTCCATCCCTGCATACTCTGATCTTTCCATCAATGACAAGCACACCTGTCTATAAACATGCTAATAATCTCCCCCTTTGGCATTGATGGAAACCCTGAATGACTGCGCTAATCTGTTTGGACCTCCAACTGTAGCATCTGGTCCAAACCACTCCTTTTCTCCCCCTTTGACATCAATGTCAAAGAAAAAAATGCTCCCCCTGAGCTGTTGCAGTATTTTTCGTAGGTATCATATATTCAATCAATAAAAACTCCCCCTAACAGGATGGACTCTCTTAGGTGTGAGACGGGATGACACCCAACTTCTGTCGGAGATATTCAAATGGTGTCTTGGCTAGCGGTTTAGTAAAGATGTCTACAATTTGTTCTGTGGTTGGAATGCAATGGACCTGAACAATCTAATTGGTGACCTGCTCTCTCAGAAAATGGTATTTTATGGGAATATGCTTGGTCTTGGAGTGGAATACAGGATTCTTGGACACACTGATGGCACTAGTGTTATCACAATGAATTGGGATTGGTGCA
>SNQJ01S0163691.1:4933-21301 GCA_010110895.2 Picea sitchensis | reverse complement strand
TCCGACATTTTCTCATCCATCGATTCGTTACTTATCCTTACGCTGCTACTTCAAAATCTTAAGAGGGTCATTCCTCCTTGTACAGGGTTATTAAGACTTGCACCCTCAAGTCCTTTTTCCAGGTTCTTGGTAAACCTTTCCAAGGAGGGAATCTCTGTGAAGAGATCTATACCGGGGCATCTTGGGAGACAGACAAGGGGAAACAAATTCCCGAGGATGGACTGGAAGTCTGACTTGGTTCAAATCATGCATAATTAAATTCATTTATCAACATAAGCCATGCGTGGTCTTTCTGTCATAAGCATATATCCATTATTCCCTATCAAAACACTGCACATACATTCTTATACTATAATCATTCATAATTTCACAGTTCTAAGAGCATATATATCAGTATAGGAATTTCAAGATGCATTATGTAAAACACTTATCAGAAATAACACCAAGAGTGGGTGCAACTGCTGAGAGGGGTGCTCATTTCCACCCAACCGTAGGCGTAGCGACTCCCAGCGGATTTACCACTAGCCACCCCCGAGCTGAGACCACGATGCTTTGAGATTGCGTCTCTCTATCTGCCAGTGACCAGGAGCGAAGGTTGCAATCCTTCCTCTCTGCTATCACTCACTCTGCGTAATGCCAGAGTTCCCCTCAGGTCTGCCCCCTCGAAATTGCTTCTACCTCATGCCTTATCCTCTTGCGAGGTTTTGTGTGGTGCAATTCCCCTAGCGTTGATCAGGCCTGACGACTCTACAGATGGGCGGTTCACCATCCCATCCCTCATTAAGCCATCCGCCTACCATCCTGCGAGACATTAAATTCGGGGCTAGCGACCCGCTTTTGGTTCTCTGGGCCAGTGGAGTCCAAATACGGTGTTAATTCTTAGTGGAAGTTAACGCCACCTTTCCAGGTGCCCTCCACCGCTATCGTGGTCTCTTTTTCTACACATCCCCTCTCAGCAGTTCTGCAATAAATTCAAAATGTTATTCACATTCATTGACCTTTTCCTCAAGGTCCATTTACATCACATATTCATATTTATGAGTTTTCCATAGTTCTTGGCCAGTCCAGCTACATTTACAAGCTGGGGGAAACAGGGTGTTACACTTTGAGTGCTAAAGTGCAAGCTCAGTACCCATCAATCTGTTTGTAAGGTAATTTTTAATATAAAGTGTCAAATGTATAAAACTCAACCCAACAATGTAAATCACAGAAAGTTCTAGATAAGATGTATCAACAAAAGAGGTATTGTCTAACTTGGATTAGGATTTTCAAGAATAATGTGGATAGAAGGAAGGCTTTAGTGAGAAAAATAAAGTAAGTCTACTCTTTCAATCAGGCATTACTAGAAGACCAATGAAGGAAAATATTTAGACACGAGAACTTCTTTAATCAAAGCTTAAACTCTAAGAACAGTTATAACAACATCACAATCCAAACCTCCATTGCAATACAAATATAAAATATCAATTGAAGCATTCAATGACAATAAATTTCAGAGTAAGAGAGAAACAAGATGGCAAGAGATAAATTGACTTCTATTAGACAAAAATTCATCAAGTATTATACATCAAATCGAGAGTTGGCTCTGTTACATCAATATATAAAAAAAAGAGTCTTACATTAACCATTCCAACCTCCCCAATGATTTCCAATGCCTCTTCTATAGCCTAGGTTGTCAATGAAAGATTTACAATTTGAATCCCCCATCTTGCATAGGATTCTAGGCCTTGGAGATAGGTGGCAACAGCCAAAGAGACAAGAATCCAACAAACTGCTAATTTCCAGGAAGTTGTTGGAAGTCATTAATAAATTATTTCCAACTCACTGCATGAGGTCTTTAATGGAGATACAACTAAGGTGCAGGTGTCCCTTAACATCTAAATGATCTCTGAGAACTAGTTTGAACCCTCCATGATAGGTGGCAACCTCCAAACAAGGTGAATATCCAACAACTATGTAAAACAGAGAGTTTGCAACGCACTGGTGTTTTAACTGTATCTCTCAAATGCCAAACTAGGTCAAGCTGAAATTTGGTTAGCAAGTCAACAAGGATATCATTCTCCTCCACAAAAAATTTCAGAGAAACCCACCTCACAGTTTTATAGTTACGATCAAATCTTTAGAAGCATCTGCTACAGGAAATGAGTCTGCAGCGCTTCTGTTTGTGATTTCACAATGCATGTTTATAATTAAAACCAAAGCACCAATGTTCTTATTTGCATCCTTAGCATTTAAAACTGGAGTGCACTTCTTAATCAGTGAGTCATGTTCAATTGAGGTCACAATAGTCACTTAAAAGTGCCACAAAAAATCTTATTTCTGATGAATCACTTTGTCTTTGCGCTATAAACTAGCTATGTACTCTGTTTTGTGCCTTTTTGGATGCTTGGATGCTTGGAAATGTTATGGAAGCAAGACTAAGGTTTCTTCAAATCCTCACTATATTGTTTGCATCCCATGAACTCATTGATACTTGGTGATCACATAATGTTGTAGGAGACCTGTATAGGTGATGATATCATCATTGTATGATCATAGTTACAACAAACATGCATTACCCTCTCAGACCAAATTATTCAAATACCACATGAAGATATCTGACATATAATCATTGTGTTGATGAAGGAAAATCCCCACCTTATCACTCCAATAGGTGCCCAACAAAGTTGCAAAAAGAAACTTCAAGGAACTATGTTTTCCACCTCTTGCATGCTTGATTTCTTTTGGAGTGTTCAAAGAAAACAAATCTTTGTTGATATAACCTCAGAATGCAGGCTTGATCTTCATTTCTTTGTATACATAAAAGACTTTCTTGCACCAAGCATGTTAGTCACCCCACTGTAACACACAAAACATCTTGATTCATATAAAACCCAACAATGGGATTTGTCAAGACTTCACCCATGTATTATGCCACTACTATGTTTGTAACTATCAACAAGAAAACATATCATATTTGTAATATATTGACTGATAAACACAATGGCAATAACATCTCTTGTCATAAATTTCTAGCATGTGTTCCTTGTGGAGAATTCCAAAGGAAGTGAGTATTTATAGCTTTATCCCAACTGGAAAACAAAAAACTTGAGCTTTGCATTTTGTCCCATGCTGCTCAAATCCTTTTTTGTAAGTATGAACTGTGATTTCTAAAGGAAATGAGCAGTTATTATGATTTTAAAACATAATAATTGCTATAATTAGGCTTTGGCTATCAAAAGAAATGCAAATCCATTTGAAAAAATGAGGTCTTAGGAGGATAAAAAGTCTTAATAAGTTGTGTTACTTGGGCAGACTATGATAGGAACTCTGACATTTATAATGCAGACCAGGACAAAGATCATGGGATTTTTGGAAAAAACCGACAGTAAGAACTCATCAAGAATGATGAAAGAATTTGGAGGATATGGGAACGATAAAAGATTCAAAGAGTTTTTTCAAATTTGGCACAAATTGGTGAAGGAGCTAAAATTTCAATGGTGTGCATTTGAGTGCTAACACACTCTACCTAAATAAAATCAACATGTTGGCTCTATCATTCACAACATAAGCATATGCAATCTTGATACAATCCATCACATATCGAATTTAATAAACAACTGCATTAGAATAGGGAGTTACAGGGTCATTGCGAAAATGGGGAGCTTTGTAATGAATGAAAAATGATATCATGGATGGGAACAAATAAATGGATATTGTTCAAGAAAAATGAAGAACCTTTATTCTTATAAAATCAGTACCATCCGCATCATAATTTCTATTTTATGTCACCATTCAATCATTTTCCATCATTTCCTCTTAAAAATGAAATTTATAATAATAGAAAAGAGAATAAATTAAATGTTATTGGGAAAATGGTGGGCATATAATGAGCGGAAAATGAAACTGTGAACGAGAATGAGACGATCATTGTTCCATATTATAAATTATCATTTACTAAATTTCATGATACATTAATATACTCTATTGAAAACATTTTGGATTTACCATTGTTTACCAAGCCACTTATTTCCATGCTAAAATGACAAAATCCCCAACTACCAAATTTCGTTTGTGCCATATCCATTTTCTTATTATTTTAAACCATACATGTCTTTTAAAATGATAAATCGTTTTGTAGGAGACCGTCAACAAAACATTTTTGGATCAGCTATAATCATAACCATAATATCTAAAGTCGACATGAAAGGTTGAGAAAGAAATTATAAAGATCATTTAACTGTGCATTATAAAAATCTCACTATAACCCCAAAATTAATTGTTGTGAAATCAAGCTGCGTTCGAAACCCCAATGTGATCATTGTAACCACTATTTTATCAAACAAAATTTAACTTTAAAAGTCAATCAAGTTCCCTCATGGATGGATAACAAAGTAAGCCACGATTTTCCTAAGTCCATTAATTAATTTTCCAACAGTTGGGTCGGGACAATCAAACAATATTTCGAATCAGGTTTTGAATTTATTACTCGACCCATTTGTATTGGATGGAGGAACAAGGCTCGGGCATGCTTGGTGTTACAAAACCCTGACTTTTTTTTTTCTTTTTATACAAAAAACCCTTAAAAATTCAATCATAAAATATGAGCGAAACTGAGTACATTCACCCATAAAACCTTTGCCAATAGAAACATCACAATGCAACCATATATTTCAAAAAAACAAAATGTCAAACCATATTCCTATTTTGAACTAATTGAATACCATAAAGGTGGGAAACCCAAATTGAAATGTGTTTTTACAAGGCCAGAAGGCTCACAATTTCATTATAAATTTCATTGTAATCTTTGGAAAAACAAACACATTCTGCATGCAAACTCTAAGATCCAACAAGATGATTTTAACTTGAGTAGAGCCGATATATTCATGAATGAAGAGGTAAAAGCCACATACCTGTAAGAAGAATTCTAGGAAACCATAAAGCACAGTTGCCACTTCGCCGAGGGCTGAGAACGATGGAGACTTTACTAACCAGAGTGTTCCAAAAATGAGTAAGGACAAGATGGTAAGGTGATAACCTCGAGGTAGGGTAAGAATGACGTGCAGTAAATGCACGTCGCTTCCCAACCTTGGAATTGAATTCCATCAACCACTACCATGGTGGAGTGCACTTAGCCTCCAAGGATCACCATAACATATCAACATACCTTTACCATTTGCTACATTAAATTTTGAACATCAAAGGCCATGCTTCCAATATAGTAATAACACATATCCCATATACTTTGCTAGCGTATAATTCTTATAGCATATGACAACTAGCATCCATGTATGCACCCAAAGTCACACTCAAGGTTGAAACATATCAAAGTTTAGGTGTATAGAATGTAAACCAAATTGTTTAATAAAATAATTATTTCTTCATTCGAAACAAGTCGTGACATACTTAACATCCATTAATTCCAAATAAAATCAGGTTGGGGTCTCCCCCTTTTTGTTTCTGAACTATGAACTTCTTCTTGTAATGTAACCATGAGCGTAGCTTGAAAATTTTAACAAGAGAAGTCACTTCTTTTCCTTATTATTGTTATAAATGGGTCCCGCCTATTTATTATTATTATTATTATTATATATAAGTAATAAAGTAGTGAAACTCATTTGCAGGTAGGGATTTCATGTTTCACTGTTGGGCATCAACAAACTGGCGACTCCACGGGGAAATCTACTTTCAGTAGATTTAAAACTCAGAATGCTTGGTTTTGCATGATGTCAGTAGAATTATGTGGTTGAAACTGTTCAGAAAATAGTTATGCAACTGGGGGAAAATAACGGCTTAAGGGAATTAATGGAAGGGGGCTTCATGGAACAACTTATGGAAAGTTAGATGTATGAGGGGAATTGGTCTTGTATGCATAACAATCAATAAGACTCTTAACCGAAAATACTTTTAAATTTCAAGGAGAATGCTTCTGATGTTCTCTTGAATCTTAGAATGGAGGGAAGAAAGGGATAGAAGAAGAATGGAAGAAATCAAAACCAACTAAACTACAACAATATTGAAAGAAAAATGTTATTTTATCAATGTTTCAAAAGCATAACAATCAATAAGACTTGTCAATAATACTCGTAACCGAAAATACTTTTAAATTTCAAGAACAATGCTTCTGATATGCTCTTGAATCTTAGAATGGAGGGAAGAAATGGATAGCAGAAGAAGGGAAGAAATCAAAACCAACTATACTACAATAGTATTGAAAGGAATTTTTTATTTCATCATTGTTTCAAAAGGAGGATATCGTAACAACCGTGTATTACTTTATTCTTATTAATCAACAATATCTACATAAATGACTTAAATATGGAAAAATTGATCCAGACTCATCTCGACAAAATATTATGCAATCAAAATAGAACAGAAAGAGCAAAAGACAAAAATAAATAAACTAAAAACCCAATTTACCCTTCTGTTTTTTTATGTACAAAAAGGAAGGGAAAAACATTCTTGTAGTTAGGTAGGATGACATTTTGCGTAGAGAAACACATCATCTATTTTAGATGGATGATTAACAACTAGAAATACGATGTATGAAGAATGTTGATCACCTCACCAACCAACAAATGCATGTGGCATGGGTAATGGGCCTGTCAAGATCCAGAAAAATTAATTACCATCTTGTCGCACCTGCCAACCAACAAGACAAGATTTAGGCTTGATATCGGAAACATGAGCATGATCAATAACATTGGAATTATGGTTAGAAGTTTTGATGTTGAGGATGGAGTTAATGGGCTCTTTAAGCATCATAAGGTCATCTTTTACAATCTCCTGATTAGGAAAATAACTACCATGCACTGAGGGAGAAAATAAAGGATTCAAATGCATAGGTATCCCTTTAAATTTATCATCATCAAAAGAAATCACACATGCAAGGGAGATATGTATATCGTCATTGAATTCTTCAACCTCTTTGAATTGAAACAATGGGTTTGTGAAATAATTTTGGAATGTAAAACCTTGATTATCCTTATGGGAATTTTCAGAAGGAGATTCAACATATGGATCTATATGGCCCCTTGAATCCCCTCTTTCATTTTCTTCAAAATAGTCATGAGAAATATGAGGGATAGTGATATTCAAATCAAGAGAATCCTCCCTGCCGGATTTATCCAAGAAGAGTACGTTATTGGACACAAGTTGATACTGAGTAGGATATATGTCAAAAAGGTCCTCTTTAAAGGGGAAGACATCGAACAAAAATTCGTCAGAAGTAAGGTGGGTAGGATGATCACGGTAAGAATCATCACATACTTCTATGGACAAAGTAGTACTAGACGTATGATTGTCTTCTTGACTAATCAAGAAGAGATGACAATTCGTGTGATATTCATGTTTAACTTTTAAGAACAATCCACAGGTTAACTCTTTGTGAGGGCCATTGCAAAAGTTACATTGGGGCGGATCACAAATACATTCAGGTAGAAATTCAAAGTGATGAAAAATAGGCAGAGGAGGAAAGTTGATAAGAAACTTTATGAAAATTGATTCTCCTGTGAAAATTTGACTAAATACTATACGTCTAGACCAGTCTCTTGCTTTACCATGAAGGGAAAGTGGAAAAATATCTGCAGAAGTATGTATATCATAAACCCCAATAGATTGACGAAAGTTAAGGAAATCATCAATATGGTTATGAGAAGATTCCCATGAGTTACCCTCGAAAAGACGACAACTAACCATAGATGATTTTGCATTCAAGATCAAATTAGATTTATACATGAATAGGGAATTTTGGATTTGATAAATTCACGAAAAAAAAAATCTTATAAGAAAAAAAGCATATAAATAGTAAATACAAAAATACAAAGTATTAAAATACAAGAAACTGGGGAAATATGGATAATGAGTTTTTTTTTTTAGTTCCCTAGTATGGTCGCCAAATAAATGTTGAGGAAAAGGTATGAAGAACCACACTCAAACATTTTTGGATCTTTCTAGGCTAAGGAAAGATAGTTGGGAATGTTATCCGGAGTTTATATCCCTAAAACAAAAATAAAAAAATCACTTGATCCACAAGTAATATATGCAAGGGACCAAGGATGGTTTTATTTGTTATATGTAACTGTGCAAAAAGAAGAAAGTGAAAATATACATAAATCTGTACATGGATAAAGAGACGAGGAAAAAAAAGAATATGCAAAATGTCATTAAAGATACACATTTGAGACAAAAATCAGCAATCTGATTTATATATATTAATTTCATTCTGAGATACAAAGAAAACTTTCTCTTTACAAACCCCTGTGAGGGTGGGGACCAAAGTCATATTTAGAGGTCTCTGATGGAAACCATACAAAAAGACTCTGATAACAAAGAAAACTGAAGCTAAAAATATAGATCAACTTACCATAAAAGGACTGCCACTTGACTCTACAAAATATTTTTTATGAGTGTGAAATCTAATCCACAAACAAACAAGAATACACAAACTGCCTAAGATAGATGTTACATATTTAGAAACAAATTGTTGAAATATATGATTCAATTTTGAATCATGTTGCCTTCAATATGAACCTGTTGTCATCAAGATGGTTTAGCTTTCTGGTAAACTCAAAATAAATGAAGAAAAGAATAATCTCACAAGTATAGAGCATACCTTATATCAGAAGTTTTCCTTCTTCTCTCCTATTCTCCTCTTGTCTCTCCCTTGGATTGAACTTTTATTGTTCCCAATAAGTTATGGTATTTCAACTACCTTTCTTTTGTTAAGCTTTAGTTAGCTTAACCAATAAGTTAAGACAAGTAAATAATAATAAATAAATAAGGGTCTATTTTTAAATAATAACTAAATAAGTGGGACCCCTAAATTTTCTTGTTTAAGTTTAAATTAAATATATTCCCTCCTTGTTACTCCATTTTTCATCACTTTAATGATCAACAAAATATGAAATATAACACCCAAAAAATATGCTCGAACATTGGCCTTATAACTCCTATCGTCATAGCCAAATATTTTAGTCTTCAAAATTAAAATATGATTGTTGCCCAAAAATAGAACTATATCCATGTTGTCCAAGGGAAATCAATGTAAATGTATCCTTGTTGTCCAAAAACATCTTGTCATCCTACCACAAAAAATAAAACATGTTCTCAGGAAATAACGTTAAAAGCCATATTTAGTGTGAGAGGTAGTTTGTCTCTTTTCATTGTTGCCTTCTTCTTTTGACCCTTTCGCTGACTTGTCTTGTGCAATAGCCTTAAGCTACCTCTGTCTCTATTGGTACCTTTGTCATTGTTTCCCCTACTGAAAAACTCATCCTAAAGAAAGATTCAAATCAAAATATGAAAAAAAATTAACTATCCATTCATTAACACTCTACCTAAATAAAATCATCATGTTGGATCTATCATTCACAATAGAAGCATATTCAATCCATCCATTGATAAAATCCATCACATATCGAATTTAATAAAAAATTGCATTAGAACAGGGAGTTACAGGGTCATCGAGAAAATGGGGGGCTTTATAATGAATGAAAAATGATATCATGGACGGGAACGAATAAATAGATATTGTTAAAGCAAAATGAAGAACCTTTATTCTTATAAAATCAGTACCATTCACATCATAATTTCTATTTTATGTCACCATTCAATTATTTTCCATCCTTTCCTCTTAAAAATGAAATTCATAATAACAGAAAAGGGAACAAATTAAATGTTATTGGGAAAATGGTGGGCATATAATGAGCGGAAAGTGAAACTACGAACGAGAATGAGACAATTATTGTTCCATATTATAAATTATCATTTACTCAATTTCATGATCAACATTAATATACTCTGCTGAAAACATTTTGGATTTACCACTATTCACGAAGCCAATTATTTCCATGATAAAATGACAAAATCCCCAACTACCAAATTTCGTTTGTGCCATATCCATTTTCTTATTATTTTAAATCATACATGTATTTTAAAATGATAAAGTGTTATGTAGGAGACCGTCAACAATTTTTTTTGGCTCAACTATAATCATAACTAGAATATCTAAAGTTGACATGAAACCTGAGAAAGAAATCATAAAGATCCTTTAATTGTGCATTATAAAAATATCGCTATAACCCCAAAATTAATTGCTATGAAATCAAGTTGGGTTCAAAACCCCAATGTGAGCATTGCAACCATTGTTTTATCAAACCGACATTAACTTTAAAATTCAATCGAGTCCCTCATGGATGGATAACAAAGTAAGCCACGATTTTGATGAGTCCAATAATTAATTTTCCAGCAGTTGGGTCAGGACAATCAAACAATATTTCGAATCAGGGTTTGAATTTATTACTTGGCCCATTTGTATTGGATGAAGGAACAAGGCCTCGACATGCTTGGTGTCACAAAACCCTGATGGATTTTTTTCTTTTTATATAGGAAACCCTTAAAAATTCAATCATAAAATATGAGCGAAACAAAGTACATTCACCCATAAAACTTTGCCAATAGAAACATCACAGTGCAACCATATATTTCAAAAAACCAAAATGTCGAACCATATTCCTAATTCAAACCACTAAAATACCAAATGGGAAGGAAACCCAAATTGAAATGTGCTTTTACAAGGCCATAAGGCTCACAATTTCATCATATATTTCACTATAATCTTTGGAAAAACAAACACATTCTGCATGCAAAATCTAAGAGCCAACAAGATGATTTTAACTTGAGAAGAGATGAGATATTCATGAACTAAGAGGTAAAATCCAAATTCTTGTAACAATAATGCTAGGAAACCATAGAGCATAGTTTCCACTTCGTCGAGGGCTAAGAACGATGGAGACTTTACTAACCAGAGTGTTCCAAAAATTTGTATGGACAGGATGGTAAGGTGATAGCCTCTAGGTAGGGTAAGAACAACATGCAGTAAATGCACGTTGCTTCCCAACCTCGACATTGAATTCCATCAACCACTATCGTGGTGGAGTGCACTTAGCCTCCAAGGATCACCATAACATATCAACATACCTTTACCATTCGCCACATTAAATTTTGGACATCAAAGGTCGGGCTTCCAACATAGCAATAACACATATCCCATATATTTTTTTGGCGTATAATTCTTATACCATATGACCGATAACATCCATGTATGCACCTAAAGTCACACTCAAGGTTGAACCATATCAAATTTTAGGTGTATAGAATTTAAACCAAATTGTTTAATGAAATAATAATTTCTTCATTCGAAACAAGTTGTGACATACTTAACATTCATTAATTGAAAATAGAACCAGGTTGGGGTCTCCCCCCCTTTTTTTCCAAACTGTGTGTTAGAATATAATGGATGTGATAATTTTACCATTGACAATATCTCTATTGCCACCCAACCATAGGTCTAAGCCACCCTCCGAGCACCTTAACCTTGACAGATAATCACTCTAGAAGCAAACCCTAGGATAGATAGTCAAACAAAGGGTAACACACCTTTCTCCAAGGAAAGCACACCAACAAGAGTTGATCAGATAGTCCAAACCCTAGCCAAGATATATTCCAAGCCAAAACATAACTGCTAGCTGCAGTAGTTGCACCGACAACTCTCCTCAAACCTGCGCACAAAACTGGGCACTGCAGTGCGCACAAGTTGTTGCTCTGCAATTCTGAGACTCCTTGCCAGAATGAGAACTGGCCTCTTGTATTTATACTAATTCTGGCTAACTGCCTGGGCTAACTTCTCATTTTGGTTATCTATCTGTTCAGTATATATTATTATTTATGGCCGACTTCTTCTCTTGGAGGCTAATAACCTAATATAAATTATCTTCTTGAGCCGACAAGTCTTCTAGGGTTATTCTCCAACTCATTAGGGTTTCTTCTTGCTTCCCGGAGTATTCTATCCTCGTCAGGTTTACACATGGAGGTAAATACCTCCTATAGCTACCATAATATCAACACTCCCTCCTAGCTAGGGAGGTATTACAGGTAATGTTCTTGAGCACAAAAACATACCATTCACCCGGTAGCATCAACATAGTTGTATAGACTAGATCATGAATAGATTATGAGCACCATCATCATCATTAGTGTCATCAGCTGTATCATCTATCGAAACTATACTCTATCTAAGTAATCAGACATGATGCTCACTCCACAGAATGATACAAGAGCCATTCTTCTAATCTAGAAGAGTAAATGCTTTGAACCATTTTCTGTCTGGGAAATCTATGTCCTTTGATTATCCATCTAACTGATAATCATTTCCAATACTGTTGATAGTCTTCAAGGCAATCGAACCAAAATAAAACACAATTGTGTCTATCCATAGTAGTAAATAAATACAATCTAGTGGTACACTACCACACCAAGTAACACACAAGTACTTGATCAACAACGTATAGTCACGAACAATGGAACACATCCACCACAATAGTATACATCTACTGTCATATAATATTCATAACAATCATTTGATATTAATCTGCACAGAAACAATGTTATGATATAAACCGAATCATCTGGGCCAATATTTCACTCACATCTGTGAGATCTGAAAGAATATTATCCCTCAGAGTAGAACAATGAGATATCTGGACTATTCTTCTCAAGAAAGGAAGAATAAATGTC
Source organism: Picea sitchensis (assembly GCA_010110895.2). Classification (NCBI taxonomy): domain Eukaryota; kingdom Viridiplantae; phylum Streptophyta; class Pinopsida; order Pinales; family Pinaceae; genus Picea; species Picea sitchensis. The sequence continues at coordinate 8,746 of SNQJ01S0163691.1, read as the reverse complement.
CTGTCTTCTGAACCTGGACCATTCCCCACCCTGGGCCATTCTTCCTACACTAATCAAAGTGCACCCTGGAGAGAATGTATAAACCCTAAGGAATGTATGTCCCTGATTACTGATTCTGGACCATTCCCCACCCTGGGCCATTCCTCCTACACTAATCAAAGTGCACCCTGGAGAGAATGTATAAACCCTAAGGAATGCCTATCCTTGTTTGTTGAGCTTGGGCCATTCCCCACCCCGGGCCATTCCTCCTACACTAATCAAAGTGAACCCTGTAGAGAATGTATAAACCCTAAGGAATTACTGTCTAGACCATTTCCTCTGTTAACCACAAGAGGAAAAGACTGTCCTGTACCAACCTCCAAAACGAGCCATTCCTCATGTTAAACACAAAGAGAAATCATTGTCCAGCGAGGCGGGCCAGTCTTCTTGAGTAACCCTCAAGAAGAGAGACTGCCCTAGACCACTCCCCATGTTAACCACAATTGGAAGTAGTTGTCTATGATACATCAACAATCTGGACCATTTCCCATGTTAACCATAATGAGAAATTTTTGTCTGTCAGAAACCTCAATCCACTTTCCGAACTGGAAAGGAAACTACTCATCCTGGACCATTTTTTGAACTGAAAAATGACTTTCCATAAGTCAATACATATCAGTTCTCCCTCCCAACCTGGGAATCATCTCTTCCTTTTTCAATAAGGAAGTCATCTCCACGAGCTCTAGCTTGAGTACGCAAACTCTTTTATCTTGGACAAAAGATTTACCAAGATGTTTGTTTATCTTCTCATTTGTGGAGATATGTATTGGAGAACCTCTTTCTCCTTTTTGAACTTCATCACAGATAATGTAATTATTGATTTCAAATGTACTTCATTCTGGAGCACTGGTCTTCTTTGAAGGCTTCATGTAGCTCTGATCAATAAAATATATCATTGTTGGAAAACTGGAATATATCCATGTGGAACTTCTTCTTTCATCATGAGATTTGATCTTCTGAGTGATCATCTTGATACAATATCTTGTTATAGGAAATCTTCACCACGTTTCTGTTGTGCACTGAAGGTTCTCCACATAGTTATTTTCTTCCATCTTCATACAAGGGTCTCTTTCTAGTATGCCTCAAAGTCTTGAGGTTGCTCTTCACATTCTCTTTGTTCAATTGCTCTGGAGAACATTCTTTGCATTCATCTGATGTAGAACTCCAACCCATGGATATTGTGGATGATATAAGGACTCATGTATAGGTATGTCTGGTTTAGTGGAACAAGTAATCTTCATAGTCTTCTCCCTCCATCTGGGATAACCTCTAGTCTTTGATCTCGCAATGCTTTCATTCATAAGTCTTTCATACATTGTTCTTCATTACAAATTTCAGTTCCTCTGCTTGATTGCTTTTAGTGAGTTCAAATCAGGTTGGTAATATTGTGATTCTCTATACAATGACTGGTTGTTCAGACTTATCTTCTTCCTTGGAATCTTCATGTTCTTTCTTATGTTTTTATTCAGCTCTTGGGTCCATGGAGTTTCTTATAGATTCCATGCCCTAAGGATTTCACTTATTTCTTTCATCATAGGATCATGGATGTGGATGGACAGCCAAGGATACTTTAAGGCTTCTCTTCGAACAAGTCTTCTTCTAAGGTTGAACTGAACACGTACTGCCTTTCATGGTTGCTACCATGGATATATATGTCATCATATTCAATGGATCATAGGATTAGCTCCCTCCTAATCCTTGCTTCATGCATGCTCTTCTCTTTGGTGACGTATAATTGGCTCCCTCTATCTGGGAGAGTCCACGCTTCCATCTGCATCCTTGTTGTCTACTACAATACATAATTGGCTCTCTCTATCTGACATATTCCATGGTTCTGTCTTTTTGTCTTCTACAAAAATGTCATAAGTCTTTCTGCAATTTCCTCTTGATTGCTGACTTCTTTCTATCTTTGCTTCTTCTAATTCTCTTCATGATGGATTTGGCTTATCTTGCAATAGCTTTCACATGATTTTTCTGACGTATTTTTCCATAGGTATAGTTCTTCTTGGAATACATTATCTTCCAGGAGATAGATATACAAGATATGTACAGAGACAATGCAAACAAGATATGTACAAGAAATAAGAAGAGTATTGTTACCTTCAAAAGAAGAAGTCTCTTTCATCCTGCTTAGTCTTCTTTGTAGGTTCCTTTTCTTCGGCAATTGATGCTTCATGTTTCTCCTTTCTTTTCTTTAGCTCGGGACAATGATTCTTGTAGTGACCATACTTTCGACAGTTGAAGCATTGTATTTCTGAAATGTCTTTCTCTTGATTTGGCTTCCTTCTTGAGCCAAACTTCTTTTTGTTTTTGAAATTCTTGAATCTTGTTGTGAAGCCCTGATCATCGTACTTCTTTTGGGGTTTCTCTTTTGCATTGATCCTGGATTCTTCTTGAGCACAACAATTCCAAAGTTCTTCAAATGTAGGATACTCCTTTCTTGTGTTCATGCTTGTGGCAAATGCATCTCACGTCTTGGGAAGACCATTGATTACTATGTTTACCAATTCCTTCTCTGAAATGATCTCTTCAATAGCTTGTAGTTGATCTCTTAATTGGGAGATCCTCACAAAGTATGATGTTATGATGTCCTCATCATTCATCTTCATGTCACGGAGCTCATTCTTTAGAATCATAACTTGTCCAATGTTTATGACCGAGAAGATATTTTTTAGGGCATCGTACATCTTCTTTGATGAGTCAAGATGGGAGATGTAGGGTATTAAGTGGTATTTTATAGATTCCATTATAATACTCATGGAATTGATGTCACTGTATTTGAACTTCTCCATAACTGCAATGTTTTGTGGTTCCTTCTCTTTTCCTTCTTCAAACTCTGGTTCCACGATCTTTCCTTTCACAATATCCATCACTTTATTCTTGGCAAGGATGAGGTCAATCCTTGTCTTCCACGCTCTGAAGTTAGAGGCTCCATATAACTTGTTCTCTAACTTCATAGAATAAGTCATGGCTGCTTTGACTTGGTAAAACCCTAGATTTGACCACAAACTCAAACTTGATGTCTTGGCTTGCTAATAGTACCAGGAGATGTGTTAGGCTAGGGCGCACTGATCTGTCTAGAGATTAGGTCAATATATTCACTTAAGGTGTCTCAACGAGAGGATTAGGGTTTCTGCAACAACACCTGCTAGTAACCCTAGCGACAGTGCTTCAATGAGCTTAATATCCTTCTGGCTATGTTTCCTTCCAGTGGTTAGACTGAATGAAGGAGGTGTGGGCCCATAACCTATTAGAATATAATGGATGTGCTCGTTTTACCATTGACAATATCTCTATTTTCACCCAACCATAGGCCGAAGCCACCCTCTTAGCACCTTAACCTTGACATATAATCACTCCAGAAGAAAACCCTAGGCTAGATAGCCAAAGAAAGGGTAGCGCACCTTTCCCCAAGGATAGTGCACCAACAAGAGCTGATCAGATAGTCCAAACCCTAGCCAAGAGATATTCCAAGCCAAAACGTAACTACTAGTTGCAGCAGCTACACCGACAACTCTCCTCAAACCTGCTCACAAAACTGGGCACTGGAGTGTGCACAAGTTGTTTCTCTGCAATTCTGAGACTCCCTGCCAGAGTGAGAATTGGCCTCCTGTATTTATACTAATTCTGGCTAATTGTCTGGGCTAACTTCTCATTATGGGTATCTATCTGTTCAATATATATTATTATTTATGGCCGACTTCTTCTCTTGGAGGCTAATAACCTAATATAAATTATCTTCTTGAGCCGACAAGTCTTCTAGGGTTATTAGCC
>SNQJ01S0163690.1:30420-44391 GCA_010110895.2 Picea sitchensis | reverse complement strand
ATGATAAGACAATAATGATTCATCTTTTCATCAAACAAACTATGCATCATCATGTATCAATGACAACTCATTGATCCATCTTCATCTATGCATCATATCAATGATCCATCTTTATCAATTGGTTTCCACTTTGAAATCTACCATTCTTATCAAGGACAATACATATACATTGTTCATCAATCTTAAATCAATCAATTACTTGACATCAATCAATCAAACCATTTACATCAATGACATATGATCCAACAATCTCCCAAATAATCAAACCATTGTCATCAATGACAACATGGTCCAACAGTTTGTACTATTGCATAGATCCACATTGTATATCTCATGGATATGTTCAAATTTGAGTCTTTAACACATAGATCCACAGTGTATTTTTGGTGGCTATGTTCAGATTTGTGTCATAATGGCATGTATCCACGGTGTATGTTTGGTGGCCATGACCTGTCTTACTTGACATGGATCTTTGCATGTCGGAATTTATTCTTTGATTCATTTGTATTATGAGTATGGGAATACCTACCTCAATAATGATATATTATTGTACTGTATTTCTTTGTTTGTTAGCAGGTTTCTGACCGATGTGTTCCTTGTTCCCTACACACACTCGACAAAGTATTTCAGATATCACTCTGTTCTAACTTCATACTTTGGGGGGCTCTCTATTACACATTATTTTTGTCATCCCCATGATCGTTAATGATGTAAACCTATCTATTTCCTTCAGAGGGGTCAGTGGCCTTAATTCCTGAAGAAAGAAGGGAGAAGGACTTTTACTGAGAGAAGAAGTTGTGTTTTCCTTTGTAAAAAACCTATTAAGGAGGATTTTTGCATGCTACTCTATAGCTAGGGTGCAAAAATGCCTGATTTCTATAGGCTGCACCATATCTAGGCTATGAATTTTCTGCATGTACCTCTATAGCTAGGGTGCGATGGCCTTTGTACGTGGGAAAAATGAGCATTTTATCGATGCTTCTAGAAGGAGAAGCTCCCATGGTGAGGTGGCCTCCGAACGGTTTGGATATTACTCACTTTCATGATTTAGTGGGATCATCCTAACCTCCTCACCTTCCTCTTCAGCTTATAAAAGGAGAGCATCTCTCATGGAGAAAGTTAGTTTTTTTGGCTTGATATTGTTAGCTTGTTTGGAGTGGCTTTGAGCTTTGCTTTGTCAAGATAGTTTCTGAGTAGCTATCAGATCTATGGTATAAGAATCCTTGGAGCAAGAAGTGTGTGGGAAGTAAGGAACTATTGGAAGGAACCTGAAAACATCAAGGCATATTGTTGTATCTTTCTTCCACATTCTTTAATATAGTGATATGTTTATTTCCCATAAAATCATTCTCGTTTTATTACATGACTCCTTGATCACATGTTTAGGTTTTCATTGAATCTACTATTATTGCTTTCACTTTGGTTGGTTTGTGTCATTACAGATTTGGATCAATATCACAAGAGCACCGGAGCGAAGCAGGGACAAAAAAGACATAAGGAAGTGATATCTAAAGGTATTTCATTTATTCCTTCTTTGGTAGTAAATTCAATGATTGTAACTTAGGGAAAGTGTCATGTCCTGTCATGTTTTGTTATAGATCTAAGTGGATCTAGGGGGATTGATTTATACGGAGGAGCTACCAGAAGCCACTGGAACTTCAATCCAGCCACCACGACAGAAGAAAGACAAGATATAGATACCAAGGTCACGTTGCAAGAAACCTGCAACATAAATTGTTCTATCGCGCATACCAGAGGGGGTACAACTAGGACCAGAGCTACTGGGTCATATAGGGAAGCTCAAATACTTAGACCACGATCTAGCAGACGAATACAAGTTCTAGGAACTTGTGAAGAGGGTATTTATACAAACCATGGGCACAAATTGAATTGGAGAACTGATCAACCAACCACATGAGTGGGCAACTAGGCTAGAGAAAATGGGAATTTTAGGTCTGTTGGACCTACCACATTTTGACAGAGGCCAATACGCAACATCGTGCATCAAACAACTGTTATAAGTCACACATGGAGGGGATATATGGATGGATAAGACTTCCCCCATAACTGTTGAGCTTATTGTGTAAATAACAGGGTTACCAATTCGGGGTATGGATCCCGCGTTGTTTCTAGATGAAAAAACCAAGGAGAAATCATTAGCAGAAGAGATGAAGAAGAAGTACAACACCGATAGGGGGACAAGAGGGATAATCATCAAGAGGATCAACAATGCAGCCACACAATTGGGCGCGAAAATATTAGCCTGCAAGATGCTAAGAAAATGTTGTAGGGAGGAAGTCCCAGCTGGAGTTGTTGCAATTGCATCCCAGTACGCAAAAGGAACCTCAATGAGCTGGGCGCCATACTTATTGAACTTGTTCCTAGAGGATTGTAAAGATGTGCAAGACCTAGGCACAAAGTTCCATTACTCATGGTTGATTACATTAATAATTTTCATGGGATACCAAGATCCAAGGTATGTAGTTTTTTGTACTAGACCAAAGCCACAGGGAGCGGGATATTTGTTACTCAGAGCTAGGCCAGACTCGAGGAGAAAGAAGGTGAACAAGTCAATTTTGGAGGGGTACCTATGTGACCTATAGGAAGCGATCTCCAAGACATGGAGAATTACACCAAAAGCTGTCGTGCGATATGTAGACATCACCAACCACATGACAAACAATGTGGATATAGGAAAGGTAGGATTCGAATAAAAAGTGGCTACAGATGCGCTACTGTATCACAGAGGGTGACATTGATATGGTCATCAACGAATGACCCGACGAATGGAGGATTCTAGCCATTACCAAGGAAGTGTCGGAAAGAAAAATAGAGTAAGAGGCATAGCAGAGAGAAACACAGCCTCTGGAAATCCAAGTGCCCAAGAAACCAAGAATAGGCCAAGGCAAGACAACATAGGCAGATGAAGGGCCAAAGAAGACATGGACCCAGAAGGGGAATAAGGAGGGTGCACAACCACCCAAGAGATAGCAGAAACAAGCTGAGGGAGCGCAGGAGACCACCCCAAATCCTGACACATAGGAACCAGGGGGAAATAAGAGACCAACCATGCAGATAGGAGGCACGCACAAGAAATCTAAGGCACAATGAACACTGCCAGAATATATGATCATAGATGATGATGGGGAAATGATCACCAGAATGGTACAAGATTTTCTATCCGAGGACTTCGACCATGATGCACACCATAGGGACAAGATCCAAGAGGAGTTGGAAGATATGCGACATCTCATCAAACAAATCAGGAAAGGGTAGAAAGAAAGCAGTGGGGGAATCAGACCATCAACACTGCAGATATAAGAAAGAGTGCAAGAGGAAGAACGACAGTCAGTCGAGGAAATATTGCAGCCACACATAACATTCCATATCAACCCCATTATGGTGCGCATGGACGGAATTGTGGGGAAGACACCCTTGAAGGAATTAAGCCAAATCCAACTTGTGTTGACAAGGATACCATCAGGGGAACTACACAGGTTGCAAGTGAACGTAAACCATGAGGTGCAGTCTCATGCACGTAGAGACTTAACCAAATTGAAGCAGGCAACAAAGAAGCGGGGCGTGCTGGAAATAGTCTGTGAGAAGGCTAAGTATGAGACCCAAGAGGAGAGGGAGCGCATGAAAGGATTAGAGAAAAAAGTGGCAAGAACTTATGAGAAGATTCCACAGGCCGCGTAGAGTGAGGAAATCATAGCAGCAGAAAAGATTGATTGGATTGCGCAAGCAATCGATCAATACCAGAAGGAGATCGAGAATCTTTGAGAGAAGCTCATACCAACCACTCAACCAATAGTCGAGGAGGAAAGGAAGCAGGAAGCAACAACATAGCTACAGGAGATAGAGCAACAGGTTAACACAATAGTTGACTTGTTTGATAAAGCAGCGCAACTTTGGACCAGGTTGGAGGAGGATCAACAGGTCCACAAATGGGACATGGAAGAAGAAGGGATCAATGTAGTGATCCAATAACTCAAGAAGAAGAAGAAGACAATACCAATTCCATAACGTGTCAAAGGGATGCAGGAGATTAAGAAATTGCAGGCAGAGCTAATCTCTGCTCAAACCCATAAACAAGAGCATCAAGCTCAAATGGAACCACTCTAGAAATAGGTAGCACAAGTCCTGGCACAGGCAGAGGAAGCTAAGACACAGATAACACAGACCCAAGAAGAATGTGCAGGATTGATCAACAACGAAGTTGCAGTCTAGGTAGTGGACACAATAAAGGAGAAGACTACACAGGCACATACATAGGCAACAACACTCAAGGAAAATTTCCAGACTATCACCAAGGAGATCGATGAAGCTCAGAAGGATTAGGTGGCTCAGGATGAGCCACATGTCAGTGTTGGGGTCATGTTGGCAGCAGGCTGAAGTGGAAAGAAGGATGATCATGGGGAAAGAAAGCGTGCAGAAAGTGAAGAAACAACTGGAAGGAAACATAACACACATGCATGGAAGAATGCGTGCACAAGGAAAGTAATAGTTGGAAGGAAGAACAACACGTGCATGAGAGGAAGACCTAATGTTGGTCGGGTTAGGATTTTGGTAATGTATTGTAAATAAATGAATAGCCTAAAATGTATAAATACGTAGGTATCATAGGGGTTGGCATTTTTTCATTTCGATATGTAACATTTTTCTATATGAGCTATTTTGTAATCTATTGAGCTAGAGGAGAGGAGAGAAGGTAGATCTTGAGGATTAGATCGCAGGTTGAGGAGCCTAGTGCGATCTAGTTCCCCTCATATAGATCTTACCCATATGAGAAGAATTGTAAGCGCGCGATGTTGTAGATGAAAAACTACCATAACAAAATTTCCAAGAGCTAAATATTTGTGGACGTAGCCAAGGAGGGGGTGAACCACGGTAATATCTGTGTAATGCGATGAATGCATGCATATCTTTATCATCTTTTCAGTAGTTATTTGTTGTGATTAGTGAATGAGTGAGTTATTGTATTTCTTGTTTAATTATTGTCGCGATACTGAGGGAATAAGCTATGATATTTACTACACAATCATGGATAATAGTAGGTTGCAATCACAAGTTAGAATAAATGGTTCATAATACAGATCCCATATCTCACGCTCAATCTTAGGTTGTAAACACATGAGTCTTACCGCCACCCATTAAAGCTATCTCGGGTGAGACTGTACAGTGCATTCTGTGTGATGTGTTGCCTTCTAGTTTACCAGGAGGGTCGATAGTTTTAGAGGCTTTATTGGAAACCCGAAAGACATGAACCCTGGTTCAATAACTCAGACAGTATAGAATAAAAGTATAACCAAAAATAATCCTTTATATAGAGGAAGAGAAGGTAATATCTTCCAGGATGATGACTCTTAGGTATTTGCAAAAGAAACTTCTCAATTTTAGCATGAAACTCTTTATCGGTCTCATTCTCATACTTTATGATCTTAGTAAGTCATGTCAACAACATGTTTAGATATTTTTTGACACTCCACCTTTTGAGAAAGGTTTCCTCTAGTTGATCCATGGTCTTAATTCTCTTATTGGGGAGACTATCATACCATATTATAGCAACATCATGAAGAGTGGCAGAGAAAAAAATTATCACCAAATCTTTAGCCTCATCATCTACTAGATTCTGTTAAAAGAAGGCTAAAAAATTACTCATATGCTCTTCAATATTGGTCGCATCATTACCCGAAAAATTAGGAAACCACTTCTCATAACTGGGAGGAATTTGTCGGAGGTAACCTGGGATAGTTGACATGTCCAAAGGCTTGAAGAGTTTATATTTTCATTTCTTTTGAGTCTAATCTTGAGTCTGAGCCATTGTATTCAAGGGAATTTTCGCACCAAACAATGATTTTTCTATAGGAAAGTTACATGGAATCCTTCTCTTGTAGGTATTAGGAGGGTTGGTGTACCTCCTTGGAATTTGTGGAGTTGCTAGATGATCAACTTTAGTTCATCAAGGAAGGTAAGGGAATCACCCTCGGTGAAGTTTCCAGGTAAGCTTATAAGATAAAGGCTTCGGGAGAAGCTTACAAAAAGATATGACGTTGAGGAGAATGATTGAATCCTCCCCGGTGATGGTGCAAAAATGTTATTGCGGGATTTGTAGTTGTGCAGGTCCCAACACAAGATCAATAAATTCTTGTGTAACTATAGTAAATCCAACCATTGTCACCTTAGTTAGAAAACCCATTGTTTTAGTGATGGAGGAGGTCCACCAGAAGGGAGGCTTCCCTGGTGACCTCAAGGGATCAAAGTAGCAAGTTTGATAGCCAAGCTTACTTCCCCCTCTCTTGGTCACCTGATTCAACATCTAGGTCTGTGGAATAGATGAGGTATGGAGATATTTGAGTTCCTTCCAAGAACAAGAACACTTTATAGTATTTATATGAATATTTCCAAGTAGAAGTATGCAGGTAATACATCTTAAAGACACTAGACAATGAAATANCAACATCTAGGTCTGTGGAATAGATGAGGTATGGAGATATTTGAGTTCCTTCCAAGAACAAGAACACTTTATAGTATTTATATGAATATTTCCAAGTAGAAGTATGCAGGTAATACATCTTAAAGACACTAGACAATGAAATATGTTATGGCTATTGTAAAATTGCAGAAGTTAATAGAATTACAACAACAATACATAAATTGTAACAACAACAAAATTACACTTCAGAATTACAACAATTTAGCATGAGAACTTAACATTTATTGAATAGAACATCAACCAATTATTATATGCAATTTCTGTGTATGTTTTACCATTATTACATCAATGTATGCAACAAATTAGTGTATGTTAGGATGGTTATAGAAAGATTTTGCAACAAAAATTATATTAGTTAATTAGCTCAAGTTAGAGTTAGTAAAGTTAGTAAAAATCTTGAGATAATGAGAATTGAGAGTTTGTTTATCACTTTCACCACAAGAGAGATTAAATGATTAGTTCCTTGGGGATATGGAGTATTTACAACAACAATACAATATGTTTGGAGATGATATTAGCAAGATCTAAGAGGCAGGGCTTGAAATCTAAGGTTCCATCACATTAGGGCCTTAGGTTTCAAGCCTTTAGGAGAAGGATTGATACAGTGCAAGCACTTTTGGGCTCTAGCAACCTTTCCTCCCTTCTGAAGTTCTTCAAATATGTCACAATCAAGAGTCTAGAATAAAACTCCTAAAGTGATGGAACTTTAGGGCTTTAGGAGATTAACCCTAGGTAGGATTTCCTTCACAAATTATGGATGAATTTAATCTTATGAGAGGAGGAAGAACTTATGCTCCTCTCTTGGGGTTTTACCAAACAAATATCTTCAATATGAACAAGGAAAATTTACCATAAGAATTCAATAACTTGAAATTAAATTGAAAAAATTTACTTCACCAAGATATGACAAGAGTAAACCCTAATTGCAGCAAATTCATCCAAAAATCAGCAAATAATGATCCACACTTTTCCTCCAAGAGATAGAGCATGAGTAAAAAGAGCCAAGAACCCCAATAGAGAGAAAATTTCAGACTTGTCTCTCACATGTGTGAGAAAGTTGCGATGATAAAATGAAATTTCAAGGAGGGTTATTTACATGGAACCTCCTTGACCTATTTTTCCACGTAAAGTTGTCAACATCAAAACATAAGACAATCAACCCCTTTTAATTATCCTTTACATTTACAAAAAATAAATTTACATGAGACAAGACCCTAAAAAGGGTGACGCTAGGCTCATGAGAGTGACATCAAGGCTGAAAATGTGGAATGTTGGGCCTCCAAAGGCCATGTCCCTCTCTCAAGTGTCAAGGTCTATGTTACATGCCTCCTCCACCAATCCATCAAGCGATCCATCAAACTCTATCCCCTAGGTGATGTCATGGGTTAGGAGGCTGATGTATAGGCCTCCAAAGGCCAATGTTCAAGTGGAGAAGGGTGGATTCTCATCCTCTAGCCATGCCAATATGCCTCCAAAGGAAAATTCCTCCATCATCAAGGTGCAATGCTCATCATCAAATGGTTCCCCAGACATGGGGTCTAGCATCCATCCTATGGGCTAGGTCTTGCAAAGACAACCAAGTATGCCCTCCAAGGGTCCAAAAGTTATATGAATCATGCCAAGTAAGCCACATCTAATAAGAGAATCGTCCAAACATGTGCATCAAAGCCCCCTTTTCAAATCAAACAAATGATCAAAGACCTTATGAAATTTTCCAAATTTAGGTATGGGAGGGGTGTCATTGTTTCCTATTGAGTTATCCAATCCCCAAGTCAAGGGATGTTTCCCAAGAATACCCCATCTAAGTCATGTCATGAGTATGAGGTTGATTGAGGTAACACTTCTATGCATGGGTTTCTTGACATACAAGGGTTCATATTGTCTCATTTATGGGTGCATTTGTGGAGGGTGGTTGCCCTTTGTCTGCGATGGAACATTTTTCCAAGCCCATTTATTGCCATTAATTGATTAAGGTCCAAAACATTGAGTATTATGTGCAATGGAAAGTAAAGAGTATCACAATGCCACTTGAAGCTAGAAACACACAAAGTGCCACATGCAATGGAAAGTAATAGACACCATAAAATGTATTTCCCCAACAAGAGGGACATTTATTAATTATGTGTTTAGAAGGTCCTTGATTTTTTATGGAGTATCACTTCATTTATCTTAGGACCTTAGGGAAAGCATCCAAAAGGATAATGATTGGCTTTTAACTTTTTCCAACTACAACACCTCTAGGCCTTTAGCCCCTTCTTCCCATGAAATGAGGTATAATCCCTTCTTGGGTCAATGAACCCAGAAGCCAAAAGGTGAGGCAATGGAAGGGAAGAAGTGGGGATAGTGGTAAATATGAATAGGAATGGTACAATGACCCTTCAAGCACTAGTAGAATTTGGAAAATGAATGACTACGTGACTAAAAATTTTACTCACGACATGAAAAAATCACTAAATAGATTACTAATTTGATTTTTGGGAAAAAAAACACATCTAAATAATTAGTCACACAAATAAAAATGACTAAATAAATGACTAATTTCATTGTGGGGTAAACACAACTAAATAAATATTAGTCACGCAATATAATTTGCAAACTTTATATACACTATAGCTATGTGGATGATTTAAAATATTTTAATCAATGGGTATGAAAAATATATCATATTTCGTAATATTATAATATTATATAATATTATAATATTGTTACACATTATTTTTGTTATCCCTATGACTATTAATTATGTAAACCTATATGTTTCCTTCAGAGGGGTCAGTGGCCTTTCTAAATGAACTTTTAGGTCCAGAGAGTCTGGATGGATCCCCCACAGACTCAGAGAACATAACTCAAGCAATCAAAGCAAGAAAGCAAGATAAAGTAGGAAAATAATCCGATCCCCAGTATGGTCGCCAATTTTGTTATTGGATAAATCGGTGAATGCAAACATAAACTGATCTTCCTAGATCCACCTAGATCTAGAACAAGACAAGACAAGACATGGCACTTTCCCTAATCTCTAATCATTGAATCTATAAACAAAGAAATAATGAGTGACATACGTTTAAATATTGCTTCCTTATATGTTTGTTGTCCCTGCTTCGCTCCATTTCTCTTGTGATATTGATCCTGCAATGAAACACAAACCAACCAAAGAAAAAGCAACAATAGTATATTCAATGAAAACTTATGCATGTGATCAAGGAGTCATGCAATACAATGAGTATGATTTTATGGGAAAGAAACATGTCACTGTATTATATAATGTGGAAGAAAGATACAACCAGATGCCTTGATGTTGTTAGGTTCCTTCCAACAGTTCCTTGCTTCCCACACTTCTGCTCCAAGAATTCTAAGACTATAGATCTGACATCTATCTTGACAAAGCAAAGCTCAAATACAATCTAACCAAGCTAACAAGCTCAATAACTTTCCATACCCCATCAAGCTAACTTTCTCCATGAGAGCTCCTCTCCTTTTATAAGCTGAAGAGGATAAGGTGAGGAGGTTAGGATGATCCCACTAAATCATGAAAGCGAGTAAGATCCAAACCGTTCGGAGGCCACATCACCATAGAAGCTTCTCCTTCTAGAAGCATATATAGTCTTTGAACTTGATCAATAGTCACAGTTATTCAATCGTGAGGGAAATATATCACACGAAAAATAGTGGACACGATAGCTTTCATGGCATAGACATAATCTCGCCCAAGGAGTAAATCGAAATCCAACGGCTATTGGACTACCATGACATCAATAAAGATAGTTTTCCCTCCCAAAGTTACGGGAAAATGAGGAAGGATCCATAAAGGGTGACTGGTTCTTCTATTAAAATATATCATATTATGTGTAATTGACGCAAGTTGAGGATAACCCAAAGCTTGCCAAGCAATAGAGGAAAAAATACTAACAGACGAACCTTTGTCTATCAACGTTTAAGGAACGTCCTGACCACAAACTTGTATTGTAATATTGAAAGGAATGTGAGAGGGAATATGAGGTCCAGTTAGCACACCCCAATTAAAAAGGATGGCCTCATTACTTGGAGGAGGTTCTACAGTAGAAGGAAGAATTCCCCCCAACACGGTAGTGTCTATACCAATGAGAAAAACCTGGGCAGTATCATGTTTACTCTCTAGTGTGAGATTTGGATCGATTGATGATGAGATCAAATTGACCACTTGGGTTGCATTCTCCAAGGGGAGAATGGGGTCGACAGGTGGAAATGGATCAACTGTCTGGGTGACACTCTCTAATGGGAGAGTGGGATCGATCGAAGATGGGATTAGATCGACCACTTGGGTGACACTCTCTAATGGGAGAGTGGGATCGATCGAAGATGGTATCGGATCAATGACTTGGTCAACTAGTTCAACTAAGGAAGTGACCAGATTGACGACATGGTCAACCAGATTGACCGATGAAAGTACCAGATTGATAATTCCATCAGCTATAGGTGGGTCTAGAGTTAGCTTGTTATAAGAAGCTGGAAGTTGAGGCTGTGAAACAATCATGTCTTCTAGTAATTTCGAGGCTTCGTCCATACAAGGGAAAAGGTGAGTGAGATGAATCCCTTTTCATAACATACACGAGAAATTGACTCTACTTTTATTCTTCCCAACTGTATCTTGACTAGTTGATGGGAGGTCATCAACATGTTGCTCAGAGGTTGGCGACATGAGTTGGCGAGGGTGTGTAGATCATGCTTCTATAACCTTGGATAGACCAGGGAAATCCTTAAGAAGATGGATACCCTTACAAATCCTACAAGGGTACTTGGGATTATGAGTTGTTTGGGTGATCTTGACATCATCAACACTCCCAACATGATTAACAGTAATTGGTTTCTTTCCAACATGTCCAGCAGTGATTGGAAGTTTGGACCCTTACTTATTTTTCTTCTTCTTATTCTTCAGTTTCTTCTTCTTCTTAGCCACCATGTTACTCGCTTCAGAGATTTCACTCAGTGAAGAAGATGAAACGGAAGAAGACCTTGCAAGTGAAGAAGGCGAAGAATATCCTACTGGTGAATAAGGAGAAGGATAAACATGAGGTTGATGTTCTTGGGGGGGAGTGCTTACAACCGAAGAACTTGTTGCATTCGGGATTACTTGAGTGGAAAAAAACCATACCGATAATCCAATTGTGAGACCTAGAAGGCTCAAAGTAGCAATGTGAGGAGGACCAATATTTCCATAAGAAGGAAAAACAAAAGGTTCCCCTGGAAAAGGGGTTTTGTCCTTGGTCGTTCCGGGAACTGATGCCATTAAATAAAGATCCAACCTAGAGTCTGCCAGGGAAAACAAATAGCACACACTAAAAATCTAGCAAGAAAGAAAGAAAACAAAACCTTCTCACAATGAACTCACTAGTTGGTGATGAAATCCAACGTCGTGGGAACAATGTAAGAAGGGGTTGAGATAGAGAGGGTAGAAAAGTTACATTGACGACCTGCTTAACGGACTTACACCCTGGTGCAAGATCCCAATAAACGTGGGTATACCCTCCAAGGAGCCCAAGTGAGTTTGGCCAACGTCGATTACAGGTACTGTGAAGACTTGCCCCTCCACAGTCACCTCGTGTAGAGACCCTAAATATATAGGCCTCTAAGGTTACCAATTACTACAATGATGCCTGGGGAAACAATTGACATTCCGATCCACGTGCAAAGGCAGGGTATCTAGCCTGAAATCAACTCGAAAGGCTTCCACTCATCATTGTGGGTATACATTTCAAGCGACCCCCATAATACGTACAATCTCTACACCAAGACCAACAAAGGAGGGTGAGTAACTCTGTCGGTCCTAATGCGACCTCGATTTTTACCCTTGTGTTAGAAGGGCTTCTCGGAACAAAATTTAGCAAGTGGATTTCACCGCTCCCTAACACAAGATTCTATGTTTGATTACAACTTTGGAAAGATATCTTTCACAGCTATTCCAAAGCCCTACAACTAATCTAATGTAGGTTTTCTACCAGAAAATATAAAAATCTCTAATCAATTTTTATAAGCGCTTTATTTTTAAGGTTGTTGTTACTCAAAAGGAAGATGGCGTGGACAATATGGTATTTTGACCGACTCGAAAGTTATGAAAATATATGAAGATGCAATCTTTTGATTTCAATGAAAGATATGCTACGAGAAGGAGAAAACGTTTATCATTCCCAGATGTACAATGTCCCAAAAATTTATTAAACTCATCAATATCAAGAAATGAGCCAAAAAGATTGTACACCAATACATGATTCTTGCCCCCCCCCCAAGACCAAAAAATGCCAAAAATCATGCAATTTCGCTACTTCAAATGAAAATATGCCCCCAAACTAACATAAAGAAAGAAATTAAAACCTTTTTGTTTCAAAGATAGCTAAAAGAAATAACAAATCGATATGAAATAAAGCAACCCAAACAATTTTCTCTTTTAACGCGAACTATTCAATAAAATAAAAATAAGTTCTTTCACCAAATGATTCTAAAGAAAAAATAATGCTCTGTAATTGAAAGACACTCAAAGAAAGAGATCAAATCTTTCAAAACAAAACAAGCCAAAACAAATCAAATATGTCTAAAAGAAGCTAAAAAACTGTCAAGCAGACTGTAAACAGTCAAATACTGGCACCAAAATTTCTTCCCAGGTGATCAAAGAAAAACTGGGCATCAAAAGACAACAAGACCCAATCCAAAAAAAATTACGAACACTGCCACAGGCCAATAGTAGGTTACGGTGTGGAAATCGACAGTTTCTGTAGGCTAGCAATGGGCAGGGTGTGGAAATTTTGAACTGGTCTAAACAATCAGGGTGTGGAAATTTAAGGTTTCTGCAGGTAACATATAGAATACAGTGCGGAAATGCCTGTAAACAAAATAAATTTGGAAAAAGGCAAAGAGTCTAAATGAAATTTCAGGTTCAAAGAGTCTGTATGGATCCCCTACAGACTCAGAGAACAGAACTCAGGAAATCAAAGAAAGAAATCAAGATAAACTAGGAAAATAATCCGATCCCCAGTATGGTCGCCAATTTTGTTATTGGATAAATCGGTGAATGCGGACATAAAATGATCTCCCTAGATCCACCTAGATCTAGAACAAAACAAGAAAAGACATGGCATTTTCCCTAAGATCTAATCATTGAATTTATCATCAAAGAAAGGATGAGTGACATACCTTTAAATATCACTTCCTTATATCTTTTTTGTCCCTGCTTCGCTCCGGTGCTCTTGTGATATTGATCCTGCAATGAAACACAAACCAACCAAAGTGAAAGAAACAATAGTATATTCAATGAAAACTTATGCATGTGATAAAGGAGTCATGCAATAAAATGAGAATGATTTTATGGGAAAGAAACATGTCACTGTATTAGAGAATCTGGAAGAAATATACAACCAGATTCCTTGATGTTGTCTGATTCCTTCCAACAGTTCCTTGCTTCCCACACTTCTGCTCCAAGAATTCTGAGACTATAGATGCTTATAGAA
>SNQJ01S0163690.1:10423-27902 GCA_010110895.2 Picea sitchensis | reverse complement strand
CAAGATAAAATAAATTCCATATGTTCTCTACCCTAATGTACTTTGAAATTTGATGAATCACTCTAGTGATTCTAAAAAATTGTGTCCCCATCTTCCTTTCCTTGAATCTTTATGAATATGAGACACACACATACACAAATAGGTTTGCAATGCATCACTGGAAATATGCAAATAGTTGTAACCCTCAAGAGCAATGAAATAAAGGCCTTAGTGGGTATGTATTATCATTTAAAAAAATTATAATTACATGAGACCAAAAGTTTACATGAAAGGAGAAAATATGCACTTGGGTCTTAAATCTCACTAAAAAAGTGTCCCACATAAGGATCCCAATACTAAAGCAAGTTCTTCTACACAGTTTAGTAAGTCCAAATTGCTTGATCTTTTTTCCTTTGTAATGAACCTTGAATTTATGGCCTCAACAATTTCTTGTTGCATATTATTGTTCCCATTTTGATCGACATGACATATAATATGGTTTCCAATTCCAATATTTCATGCTACATACAACAAATATTGCCTATTCTACATAAAATAGTTGAAAATCCCAATTCAATGTTGAGGTTTTAGTTTATAATTGATTTCTAAATATAATTTATCCTAAGATGAATTTATAAGTTAATATTAAGTACTAATATAGCTTAGTGATTAAGCTAACTTGCAATACATAGATTTCATAACTACCCAGAAGTCTTATGAATGAAAAACATTAAAACAGGCTTGCATATCACAACAACCCTTTTTCACGTGAAAGGATGGTAAAAACTTGCATTTGCTTAACTAAGTTGATATACATTTCAAACGATTCACACCGTAGTATTTTGATTTGATGAATATTAGTTCGAAGGGGATTGATGCATATTTATGTTCATGTTCCCATATTTCTCCTAATGGGGGATGCAGAATGAAAATCCCCCAAGCCCTTCTAAATTCAACTCTCATTGGTCTAAGGATATTGAATTTATGGATTTGTGTGATAGTGAATGGAAACATATGGACGATCGGTTGGAGGAATATGTTACATTTTAATTTAGTGACAATTTTAAAATTGTAAAAATAAAATTTGTTGAGTGGGCCAAATCCAAACTCAAGGATCCATAAGAGTAGACATGGATACTGGAAGAAGAAATTTATAACATTTTCAAACCTAACATGAATGAAATTTTCAATGAAGAAGATATAAGTAACTTAAATCTTTTGAATCCATGAAAAAAAGATTTTCTTGACTAGGAAGAATCAAAATGGAGGCAAAAAACTAGAGCAACTTGGGTAGCATAGGGAGATGAAAACACCTGATTTTTTCACAACTATGCAAAGATGATGAAAATATAAAATACCATTTGGAGTGTTAAGAATGAGGTGGGAGGGAAATATCATAGGTTTTCTGAGATGGTTGAGGTGAAAAAAATTCATTTCAATAAGATTTTTAAGGAACCTCATAGAGCAAATATTGTTGACATAATTTAGATGGAAATTTTTTCCTAGTTTTGTAAATCAAGCTAATATTTCACATCTGTCAATTGAAAACTACCATCACTCTGCACCTCATTAGAAAATGAACAATTTGTTTTTTTGGGGTGGCTGATTCAATGTTTGTGAGGGTAATTATGGTGGTTTCGATTTCCAGTTCTTAGGTGAGGTGAGGTGTTGTTTTGTGAGAGGTGAGGGGCTAAAGGATAAAGGTGAATGTCTTAAGTTGAAAGTATAAAGGTGAATGGAAGGGTTATGGTTAATGGTGAAAGGATCTCGCAATCCCCTACTAGAATGTCTCTATCCCCTCCCTGAATATTGGCTCTGGCTGGTATGTTGACTAATTCATCTCCTCAAACTCCTAATTGATCATGGGTTGGTTGAGGACTAATCTTCCATCTCCTTCAACTCCTATTCAAACTCCTAATTTCTCGGTTGACTATTTCACTAAAAAATTCCTATATATATTTCATATGCTACTAAACCAACATTTTCAAATACATGGAATTCATAATTAACTTTCTATGAGTCAAGGTCAGCAAATAAATCATGGTACAATGTGTAAAAAAATTTAGACTTTGGGTAATCAAAAACTTCCTTAGCATATGAATCACTTTCTTTCTCACGTATTGTAACATTTTCCATGACAATACATCCAATAAACATATTCTTGTTATTACATAAATCCAAACTCTAAGTGTCCATGAAAACTAGTGGTACATTCTCGATTATTCCACAAGATGATTGATCAAGAACCATATGCTTAGTTTGTTCAAATATTTGTCAAAAGAAAGGGGTCTATTGTTTTCCATCGTTGATTCATTATTTAAATATTCTATAGATAAGAGTTTCATACTTCTAGTAGGTGAATATTTTTCCTCTAACTAATATTGCTCTTGTTGTTCTTCAATTATAATCGGTAATTCAGCAGAGACCTCATGTAGAATAGGGTTCATGCTTCCAGTCCAATATATATCCTCCCATGTATTTATGCTTCTGCATGATCATTACTACTTGCAGAAACAAAGACATCTCCAACTATCTATGCTCATACTCATGAAGGGGTTTGTGGTTACACATAGGGTCCTCTTGGTCATGGATACACTAGGAGTAATAATGACTAGAGGCACCATAGTCTATGTCTATGTTGGTTGGAAGACCATGTCTGTGTTGGTTGGAAAACCCTGGTGAGCGATATATCTAATGTATGTGTTGTTGTGTTGAATCTAGTAGATCTAAACTAGAATCAAAAGTGTGTTCACTTTCTAGAATTCTTCAATATCATAAAAATGGAACTTTGATAGTTTTAGAAAAAAATGTAACTCTGATAGTTTCAATGCATGATAGTTTTAGAAAGAAATTCTTTCAAGCTCCTTCAAGTGCCTCCAAAATCATTAATCTACAATAAAAGACATAAAATTTGTGAAAAAAAATTCTTTCAAGCTCCTTCAAGTGCCCCCAAAATCAGTAATATGCAATAACTTGGTCAAAACTGAGAGTGGGAAGTTGCAGTAAGAATTGCATGCTCCACAAGACTGCCAAACTATAGAGGATTCAGATCTTCCAAGGCTGATAGACTCCTCCTTCTACGACACATTTCTCATTTCCTATTAGCTTCTCTGAGCAATGCTTGCTTTTCCCAACCTCTCTTCACAACTAGAAAATGCAAACTCATAAACTAGCTTAGTTCCTTGTCAATGTTGTTGTTGTTAACAACAACTTAGTTGATTTTGTGCCCTTGTACTATCTAAATTACCTGATATTTGTTAATTAACATATCAAATTAATATTGGAATGCAGGACATCAAATGTGAGTCAAAGTAGAAGGTTGAAAACTGATGAATTGCATGCATATGATGAGAGAATAGTCGATGAGAATGATATGGACAGATATCCATGTCCATGTAATGATTATCTTGGTGGAAAGGTGAGAAACATAAATTTGATTTATTGACATATGATAAGACATGGGCATAGTGGTGTAATCCCTTGGACTATAAATTATTATGAAGATATGATACAATTGCGTAGTATGAGATATGAAGAGGTACCAAACATCATTGAAGTGGCACCAAACATAGATGAAGATGAAAAAATGTTGGATGAAGGGGTTGAAGTTAATAGAATGTTGAATGAGGGTCTAAACGATGATTGGGCCAATTCAATGGAGGATTCTTTAAAGCCTATGTATGTTAATTGCAAGTTAAGTCATTTGACAACAATCCTTCAAATTCTAAACTTGCAAGTGGTGCATGGTTGGAAAAATGAGAGTGTAGATGAGTTATTAGCATTATTAAGTCAGTTGTTACTATGTGACTCCGCATTGCCAACAAAAGGAATTCAATGTAAAAATAAAATCACTAATCTAGGCTTAGGTTATGAAAACATACACACATGTGTGAATGGTTGTGTATTGTTTCGCAAAAATCTTGCAAGTGAGACAGAATGTCCAAAATGTCAAGAAGGGAGGTATAGACCAGGGTTGGAATCAATTGTGGTTCCTAGGAAGGTTCTTTGCCACTTTCCACTAATCCCATGATTACTTTGAATGTATAGGTGTAGAGACATTGGTGAACTTATGCAATGGCATGCTCGAAATAAGAGCACTGATGGAAAACACTGACATGTTCCCGATTCTAAGATGTGGATGGAATTTGATAATATATGGCCCAATTTTTCTCAAGATCCTTGTAATATAAGGTTTGTTTTGGCTCTAGATGGGGTGAACTCATTCTCAGATCAAAGTACTAAATGGTCAACTTGGCCATTGTTTTTAATAAATTATAACTTTCCTCCATGGTTAGAAACTAAACCATTTTTCTTAATGTTATCATTGATTATACCTGGAAAGAAAAGTGTGACTTCATATACAATCGATACTTATTTAGAGCCATTATATGATTAGCTAATGGAATTGTGGAAATTAATTGAAGCAATTGAATTATTAAGGGATGGCCATTCAATAAAATTCACTTTAAGAGTTTCCTTATTGTTTACAATTCACGATCTTCCTGCATACAACACATTGAATGGTCTCAATGTTCATGGATACCATGGATGTCATTGCTGCAAATTTCAAGATTTTGTGAAGCACTCAAGAAGTTTTCATATGTGTATTTATTGTGGACATCGTGCTTACCTGAAAATGGATCATCCATATCGTCGACAAAAAACATGTTTAAATGGCCATGAAGAGAATCATGAAGCACCATTACCAATAACGAGTGAATACATTATTGATAATGGATAGAAAATAATGTTGTTTAATGAAAGTGGTGGGATTTGTGCTAGTAGAGTTGATCCATGTAATGAAAGCATTGTAAAAAGATTGTACATATTTTACAATTTGCCATACTTTAAGGATATAGCCATCAGACATATTGTTGACTTTATGCATACTAAGAAAAATATAGCCTGATATTATAGAAACTCTTTTTGGTGATTTTGATACTGTTTGATCACGTGAATACTTGAAACAACTAAAGATTCGTCAAAATATTTGGGTGGAAAAATATGATGATGAAAAATATATAAAACCTAGTGCTCCTTATTTCTGGACAAAGGAACAATGCGCACAATTATTAAAATTGATGTCTCAAACTCGCTTTCCCACTGGATATGCAAGTAGTAATATCAAAAGCGAAACTAACATGAATAGCTTAAGAGGCCTCAATATCCATGACTATCATGTCATAATCGAGAATGTTTTACCTATTGTGGTCAATATATCAAGTTTGGAAAAGGGACCAAGATTGGAAATTATAAGGTTGGGCCTAATATTAAAGAGAATGAGTTTACATGTATTAGATCCTTCGAACTTTGTTAGTTTTGGACAACTAAGAGGGGGGGTGAATCAGTTTTTACTGTGCTTAAACAATTATTCCCATTTTAAACTCTTTACAGAACACTTAATGACGATCACAATGATGCATAGAAGTGAGAAATAGAATATTAAACATCAATCACACACATGAAATATACCGAGACAGATATTTCTTAAGGAAACCCATAAAGGGAAAAACCTCTTCTTCTTGACATGATAAGTAATCTTTATTTTCTTTACATTATCATTCTTATGAGATCCAACTCCTCTTGAGGCTACAACCTCTATTATGCAAGCTGAAACTTGATGAGAGCACCAACTCTCTGGTTTCTCTAGCACCCACTAGAAGGAAACACCAATTCCCTAAGTGTTCCATCACCAATTGTATGGAAGCACCAACTTCCAGTCACACAGGCACCGACCTGTATAACAGAGAACAATAGCTCTCCCTTGCACCACCTTGTCGCTCGGGTTTTTTTGGCTGCAACCAATTGGGAGCTACAAACCTATGTTCAAGCACCCACTTGAAACTCTGAGGACACCAATCCTCCCAAGCACCACCCTTCCACCCTAAGATATAAATCTTACTAAACTTTACTTACTTTCTCTGTCTCTGATATCGTGTGTTACAACTCAATGTCTTATGTGCCTTCATATGCTTCTGTGCTATGTTCCTTTTTCTCTTATGCACGTCAGAAACCTTTTTGTTCAACTTGTCTTCTGCCTTTATTCTCTTTTTTGCCTCTGCATGCTCTTTGCTGTGAATCTGATCTACACTTCAGATCCTTCGCATCGCCTATTTCTGCCCACATGCATACACCTCGAAAAAGCACAAGCTATTTTTTGTTCTGCATGTTTTTCTCATGCTAAGTCCTATACCATATCATCATGGAAACACCTCATCTTCTCTGGTGGTTATGCTAAATATGTTCATCACCAGTGGCTATTATCCAAGGCGTCTTTGGATTCTCTAGTTGTCACAACTCTTCGTCTTCACTGTCAGTTACAACCAATTTGTTTTGGCTTCTCTGGTTGTTGGAGATTTTGAATGGTTGAGATCTTGTTGGAAGGAGAAACCAGAGATCAAAATTTCATTGTGAACTATCCCCATGCGAACTGGCACCAGGCGCAAGATGCCTCTCCAAGTGACCACTGGCTATGACCACAGGCCTAATCAAAAGGCACTTCACAATTTCGCATTTCGCTAGATTTGTTGCGAATCACTCTGAATATTCCAACTCTTGATCATGAAATAGATCCTAGATACGCTATCTCCTTCCCCTCACCCGACCATCGGTTGTGACCACGGGCTTAATAATAAAAAAAAGGTGCTTCGCAATTTCGTGTTTCACAAGTTTTCACAACTCCTTCCTCTGGATTTCCCACTCTGCGAATCATCGAAATGTTGATCTCTCGCCACGTGTCCTGTCTCGATGGATGGCTAGGATTTACTCCAGCTCTCTAGCTCTCCAAACTTCAGGGATTTCAAATCTCAAACTCAAAACTCTCAAAGTAAAACTCTCAGAGTGACGTGACTTGCTGACATCACTTGATGACTTGGCATGGGTCGAGTGGGTGCCACATGTCACTCGCTAACAAGGTCTGCCATATCTCTTTGCTGACATGGCCTGCCACATGTCTCTGCTGACATGGTCTGCTGACATAGATCTCCTAATGTGACACATGTTATCACTCCAAAAGTCAACCTAGACTATAATCAGGTAAGCTTGGTAACATCAAAATATTTGTAAATGTAAATGAGTTTTTAAAAGGTCAAATGGAAAAGACTCAAAATAATAAGGTTTTAACTCAGAAATCTGGGCTAGCATGCACAAGAAAATGAGGTCTTGATTAGCTTCAGTCAGTTGTTTAAGGATAAATATGAGTAGAGGGAAGACTTGGTGAGAAGAATGAACAAGTCTGCTATAAGCATCAGGCCTTCTATCATCTAGGTGAAGAAAAAGATTAGTCACAAGATCCTCTTGAAACTAAACTTTAAAACCCTGAAAAAATTTACAGTAGCATCATAATCAAACATCCTTTATAATACAGCTATAACATCTCACAAGGATCCTCCATTAATGAGCATTCAAGGTAAGAAGAAATAAGGAAATGAAGAGAAGATGACTTCCATTAATAAAAAATTCTCAGGTCCAATACATAACCAAAGCACAATCTACTGAGTCAAAAATATTACAATTCGGGAGCCTTAGCTCAACCATTCGAACCCTCTTCAACATTTGGAATATGTATTTATAACAAAAAAGGAAAGGAAGCAGCTAGAGCTTCGAGTTGGCCTTCCTCACATCAGATTCTTCAAGAAACATCTATCCATATAACACTTGTGCTAACAGTTATTTAACAAACTGCTATAAAAAGGAAAAATGTTGGCAACCAATCCAACATGATTTAAATGGCATGGTCTTCCTTGATGCACATTCCTTTACATTGCCAAACATCCTTCAGTGGTAAAATGTTGTCATTATGCTGTCACCTATAATCTTTTCTCTTCTCCGCGTCATTAGCCACTCACAAGGATGATAACTCGAACTCCCTTGAATCCAGGTGTTTGTTGGTAGAGTCATTTGGTAGCACTGTGAGTGGTGTACTTTGTACTGCCTTGACCAAATGTCATGAGATTTTGTGCAAACTTTAGTCTCAACAAAAATTTCGGTAGCGAATTTAGGTAGCGCCACTCTGGTGTATTTTTGTGCAACTTCGTCTCTACAGGAATTTGGTAGTGAATTTAGGTAGCGCCACTCTGGTGTATTTTTGTACAGGAGATTTGGTAGCACTCGTCCTTATACTGCTCAGGAAATTGGGTAGCGCACTGTAGAATTTGCAGCGCACCCTCCTATGCACATCCATGCCTGAAGACAGTGCAATAGGAGAGAAATTGGGAACATAATCATATATATAATGGCTAGATTTAGTTCTTCAACACCTGCATAATCACTTGGCATCTGGCAGCTTGCAATTTATTTTAAAGTACGCCTCATGGAACATATCCCATATGTCTTGGGGAATTAGAGTTTGTTGCTAAATCATACGCCAATACTCTCATAGCATATTTGATGAGACAAGTGGAAAATAATTGGGCTTGGCACTTGTGTTGGGCTTGGCATATGAATTAGCTTGATATGTAGTGATATAGGAGGCTCCCCAGGTCCAGAAAATGCTCAAAAATAAAAGTTCTCAGAATTGTATGAAACCAATTCCACTGCGACCATCTTGTTACGCTGATTCTAGCAGTATACTTACTTTCTCAAACGGGCTCTGTATGCGAGAGTTATCGTACTCTGATCAGATTCTCAAACATCTAAGAACGTCAAAGGTCAAACTGGAAAAAAGTCAATGTTGACGTCAGCATGACATCACCAAAGACATCTCATGATGCTGATGTGGCAGAGACATGTGGCAACAGTTGACATGGTAGATTATAGATCAAATCAGGTTTGGACACGTGGCATGAGATACTTGTCAATATTCGAGCAAATGTGATGGTGGCATGTGGCCCAGGCATGGGCAGCCACGTGGCACCCAGTCAGAACACGTTGGCAAGTTTTAGAAAATGTTTGGGGGGTCCATGGGTTTTGAACCCATGACGACCTACCAAGCCAAAGACTTTGAAAAATGTCCAACACCAATGCGCCATACAGAGGACTTATTAACATAAGTCAAATATATATTATATAAGCTTTGTATTGTTTTAAGGTTGACGCGAAAGGGGTTGGGGTGAAGCCCCAACCCATGGTTTCATGCTGCATTGTGACCACCGATTAGAAAAAGGGCACGGGCGCATTAAAACCACCAACGCGCAACTTATGGCACCCTCCACCATACAGTTCGGAGCTTATCCCCATGAAAGCGCGCGGGGGGTATATCCATAACCCACCGGTCACATGAAATGCATCGCACGACCAAGAGCTAGTGCCGAGTATGGGCCAGCGCTTAGCCCTTTGGGCTAGCGCTTGGCCATATGATAGCATGCGACCTTTTAAAAGGGGCGCGCGCCACCTCTAGGGTGCTACTCTATACATTTTTAATTAAAGTGGCTTTTTTGACTTATATTTAGCCCAGAATTGGTATTTTGCCTAATATTATGACCAGAAAGTGGTTTTTTTAGGATATCTTGACCATTTGGAGGGGGATTTGATCCCAGAAAGAGGCCATATCTTCAGGAGATGTTAGTCTTCTCTTGTTGAGCCTAAAACTTATATAAACCAGGCCTTTTGGAGCTTGAGGGTAACTTTTTGATGCAGGGAATTTGATGAGCAGTTTATGTATTTTGGTTTTTTCTCATGTTTTGAGAGCCCTTTTTGTCATGTTTGTGAGAGGAGTTTGAGGAAGCATACATGCGTTTGAGTAAGGAGGTCTTGCACAACAAATCTAAAGTATGTTATGTAACAACATGGAGCCATTTTAAGAGAACTTGAGCATTTGAAGATCAATAAAGAGGTCATCCACTTGGAAGCGGGCCCGGAGATGTAGCCACTCATTGGTAAACTTTGTTATTAAGCTCTTATTGTCTTTGTCTCTTTTGTTTCTATTCATATCTCTGTTTTTACAACATGATTAATTAATAGTTGAACTCTTTAAACAGCTTTAAGCATCTAAATAAGACAATTGTTTATTATTCTTTCCATTTTTGGATCATGTAGTGTGACTTAGGATTAGGATTAGAAGTTGACACTTGAGCACACGCCACTTTTTGGTAAAATTTATAAATAAAAATATAGTTTTTTTTTATTTGAAAATATAAAGAGGCACAAAAAAAAAGGATTTTAGGCTAAAACAGCAGGTCAGAAGACAGAGACCATAGGGTTCATGGGTTAAAAGCGATCAAATGAAAGATTATCGGGTTTTGATGAGGCATTTGGAGATTATGACAATTAGCAAAAGACTTAGGAAAACAAAAGAAAGCATGAAATGATGAAATCACTTAAAAATTTTAAGAGCACAATTTTATGTGCCAACAACACACATTCAACTCCTTGATCTAATGGTTAGAATACCATCCAAGCTGTATCTCAGATCGATGGTCCATGATCCACTATGATTTGACGGCTCAGATATTTTCATGATATCTGTGGATTGCTCGAAACAGTTCTCCCGATTCACGAATCTGCTCATCTGATGCCACGTATCCTCTCGATCAAATGGTTCAGTATTCATCGTGACTTCATGTTTTGCGACATTTGTGGACTGATCGACACAGTTCTCTCGATTCTTCTCATCTGCTCATCTTCTCATATGCTTCCACGTATCCTTTGGATCAAACGGTCCAGTATTCATCGCGACTTCGTGTTTTTCGATATCTACGGACTGCTCGACACAGTTTTCCCAATTCATGATTCTGTGAATCTACTCATCTGCTGCCATGTATCCTCTGGATCGAATGGTTCAATATTCATTGCAACTTAGCGTGTCGCGATATCTGCAGACTGCTCGACACAGTTCTCCTGATTCGCGATTATGTGAATCTGCTCATCTATTGCCACATGTCCTCCTTAACGATGGACGGTCCCCCTGATTTCGGGACTTTGTAAGCCTGCTTCACCTTGCACTTAAAGGTCATGCACATTC
The DNA here is from genome assembly GCA_010110895.2 of Picea sitchensis. Lineage (NCBI taxonomy): Eukaryota > Viridiplantae > Streptophyta > Pinopsida > Pinales > Pinaceae > Picea > Picea sitchensis. The sequence continues at coordinate 17,023 of SNQJ01S0163690.1, read as the reverse complement.
TTCTAGATCTAACGACAGTTGGTCCTCACGCTCAAATCTGACGCTTGAGATATTTTCTCCTTCTGTGTGCTCCTCCTGTCTGGACTCTGATCTGACAACCCAGATCATTCACAGTGCTCGATCCAATGATCATTGTCGCTCCTCCTCCTGAGCTTTGGCTTTCTCAAATATATAAGTTTAAAAGGCCACAACCTTTGAGTCTTCTACGATCCTTTATGTATGGGATCTCGTCTGCACATCTCAGAACGTTATCTCTCCTGATCTTTGATCTCTGCATACTTTTTCATAATGTTTGCTTCTTCACCTGAGCTTACGTTGTTCCTATTTTTCCATCGATGCACACTCTGATCTTGCCATCAATGACAAGCATACTTTGTCTATAAACATTCCATCAATGACAAGCACACTCTACTTGTAAACATGCCAACAATCTCCCCCTTTGGCATTGATGGCAACCCTGAATGACTGCGCTAATCTGTTTGGACCTCCAACTATAACATTCAGACCACTCCTTTTCTCCCCCTTTGACATCAATGTCAAAGAAAACATGCTCTGCCTGAGTTGTTGCAGTACTTGTTGGAGGTATCAAATATTCAACCAATACATACTCCCCTTGATAGGATGTGCCCTCTTAGGTTGAGAATGGGGTCACGCCCAACTTTTGGCGTAGATACTCAAACTGTGCTTTTTCAAGTGGTTTAGTGAAGATATCATCTATCTGATCGTTGGAAGGAATATAATGCAAAGAAACAATAGTGTTGGTCACCTTTTCCCTCAAGAAGTGATACTTGATGGGTATATGCTTGGTCTTGGAGTGAAACACAGGGTTCTTTGACACACTGATTTCACTAGTATTATCACAATGAATTGGGATTGGTGCATTACATTTTACCTCCAAGTCTGCAAGTGTCTGAATCATCCACAATAATTGGGTACAACAAGTGGAAGCTGCAATGTATTCAACTTCTGTAGTTGATAAGGAAATGGAACCTTGCTTATTTCTCAACCATGATACAAGGGAATCTCCTAAGAAGAATGCACCTCCACTTGTGATTTTCCTTTCATCCACGCAGTTAGTCCAATTAGCATTTGAATAGACTGATAGTTGAAAATTCGGATTCCTAGGATACCATAGGCCATAGTCCATTATTCCTTTCAAGTATTTGAATATTATTTTGACAACTAACAAATGACTCTGTTTAGGTGCAACCTGATATCTTCCTACCATTCCAACAACATACATTATGTCTGGATGGGATGTTGTGATGTAAAATAGGTTGCCTATCATAGATATGTATGAACTCTGATCAACATCAGGTGAATCATCATCCTTTCTTAACTTACATCCAGTGACCATAGGTGTGCTCATAGGTTTAGAATCTTCCATTTGAAACCTTTTCAACATGTCTCGTAGATATTTTTCTTGAGAAATTAATATTCCTTCATACCTCTGAGTAATTTGTAGGCCAAGAAAAAATGACAGTTCCCCTATCATAGACATTTCAAATTCAGACTGCACGGATGAAGAAAACCATTTTACCAATGAATCATTATTACTACCAAAGATGATGTCATCTACATAGACCAACACAATGAGAAGATCATTACCTTTTGTTTTAATATATACATATTGTTGTCAATTGTTCCTCTCTTGAACCCTTTGTCTTGTAGATACGTATCCAATCTGTAATACCAAGCACAAGGAGGTTGTTTCAACCCATATAAGGCTTTCTTCAGCTTGCAGACAAAGTCAGGGTTATCTGACATTTGGAAACCCTCTGGTTGTTCCATATAGACTTCTTCTTTTAGATCTCCATTTAGAAAATCTGACTTGACATCCATTTGATAGAATTTAAACTATTTATGACAAGCATAGGAAAGAAACATTCTAATAGATTCTAATCTTTCTACAAGCGCAAATGTTTCATCAAAATCCAGTCCTTCTATTTGAGCATATCCTTTGCAGACCAATCTAGCCTTATTTCTTACAATATTTCCTTGCTCATTCATCTTATTTTTGTAGACCCATTTTGATCCTATTACATTTTTATTTGCTGGCCTAGGAACAAATTCCCAAGTGTCAGTCTTTTCAATCTGGTCCAGTTCTTCGTTCATTGATTTTAACCAATTTACATCTTCACTGGCTTCATTGAATTTTTTGGGTTCCACCATGGATATGAAGGCTATATGTGATTGCTCGGTGTTTTTTATTATCCTTCTCCTGGTTTGTACACCTTTTTCTTTCTCACCAATTATCTGACTTGCAGGATGATTCTTTTGAGTAATTCTGGAGGAAGAATTTGATGTTGTCTGCTGATTTGAGTCTCCCTGAGTGTTTACATCTTCATCTGACTTAGAGCCTTCTTGTTTTGATTCTTGGACCTGTTCAGCTTCAAATTCACCTATATCCTCTATAGTTGATTCAGTATTGTTAACCTCTCTTACTGGGACTCCTTCATCAACTTTTGTGTCAATACAATCAACCAATTTATGCAGCCTCTTATTATAGCATCTGTATCCTTTACTATTTGTAGCATACCCTATGAAAATTCCTTCATCAGCCTTGTCATCATACTTGCCAAGGTTCTCATTATTATTCTTTATGTAGCACTTACTCCCAAAGACTTTGAAGTGTTTGATTGAATCAGGTCTTCCATACCATAGTTCATAAGGTGTCTCGTCACTATGTGGTCTGAGGTGGGCCTTGTTAATAATATGGATTGTTGTGTGTATTGCTTCTACCCAGTACGTTTGACCAATGTTCTTCTCATTCATCATTGACCTGGCCATTTGCCGAATTGTTCTGTTTTTCCTCTCAACTACTCCATTTTGTTGTGGAGTTCCTGGGATTGTGTATTCTCTCTTGATCCCGTGTTTATCACATAATTCCTTGAACTCAATTGGCATAAATTATCCTCCTATGTATGATATTACTACCTTTAACCTCTTTGCTGTTTTATTCTCAGTTAAAGCCTTAAATATTTTAAATTTCTCAAATTCTTCAGCTTTTTCTTTGAGAAAAGCAACCCAAGTAAGTCTGAAGTAATCATCAATAATCAACATAATGTAGTTTTCCTTCCATGTGCCTTCTTGTCTTGATGGTCCACATAAATCCATATGAACTAATTGGAGTGGTTTCTTTGTTGAAGTAGAGCTCTTGGATTTAAACTCTGTCCTGTTTAGCTTTCCTACTTGGAAGGGTTTACACACAGAGTCTTATGGATTTGATATTCTTGGAAGATATTTTACTGCCTCAATATTTTTGAGCTTGGTTAAGTGGTCAAAGTTTATATGTCCAAGTCTCATATTCCATAATCATATTTCATCATGTTTGCTTAGATGACACTCTTATTTATCTTCTTTCAACACATATACATTATTTTCTATACTTATGCCTTTAGCCACCACTTGTCCTGAGTTTATAGACTTTATCTTACAATCCTTGGAAGTGAACACCACTTCACATCCTATGTCATACATTTGACTTACACTAAGAAAATTATGTTTTATCCCATCTACAAGCAGAACACCTGGACTTTTCCTTTACCATTACTCAAACTCACCATCCCTTTACCTTGTATTTTACTTGGTTCATCATTTCCAAAAGTCACATTTCCTTTTTTTCTTTTACTTATAGACAGAAACTTATCCTTGTCTCAAGTCATGTGCTTGGAACATCCATTGTCTATATACCAGGGGTCTTTTTGTTTTTGAGCTGAAAGTACTAGACCACACTTTTCACTGTCTTTCTTTTTCCATGTGCTGGCATTTCTAGATAAAGGGTTTATCCTTGGATCTACCTTGTACTTCCTCTAATGGCAGTTTGCAGCTTTGTGGCCGAAGTTATGATAGTTATAACATTCGAGCTCATTATTCAATAGGTCAAAGTGATTTGTGCTACGTTGTCTATTCATTGGTTTCTTAGTTCTATGTTGTAAATATTGTCTATTTCTTAACTTCCTCAGTTGCAAGTGACCAAAATTAGAACAATAAAAACAATAGCCATGAAAGAAATTTTGGTACCTGAAGGATGGCCTTCTTCTTGGAATTTGTTGCTCCATCTTCTGATCTCTTTGTTTTTTATCAGGGATCATCTTGTGTTTATTAGATTTAGGTGACAGAGTACTCTCATGGCATGATTGTCTGCTGACTTGGAACTTGATCATCTTTACCGACTCTTTGCTTTCTAGTTTTTTGTTGCTTGAACCATTTACATAACCTAAACCAGTCTTCAACAGTGGAGATCTTTGTTTGCTCAGAATGTCGTTTAGTTCTGTTGTGGCTTTAATGCTTGGAAGGTTTTGAAGATACAATGTTTTAAACCTCTCCATCTCTTTTTTAGTTGTTACTACTTCTTCTTCCAAGGCTTCACATCTTTCCTTCTTTTCTGATAACTGATGTTTCAAAATGTCTTCAATTTTCTTTGCCTCTTATAATTCGAATTTTAGCAGGGAAAAGTCCTCATCAGGTTTTTTACTACCTTTCTTGAACTGTATCAACAATTTCTTTTGCTTTCTCTTCTTAAGTCTGACTCTGTCAATCTCTTTCAAAGCGTTGATAAACTCTCCTTCCAAGTCAACCACAACTTCTTCATCGTCAACATTAATTCCTATGCTTTGATTATCATAATCCTCTTGGGCCATAAGCATAAATTCATTAACCTTATCTTCACACAAGGATTCACTATCCGTGTCTTCTGAAGAGTCATCATTGTTTACACTTAAACTTTTCTTGTTACCAAATATCTTGTGTTTGAACTTCTTTTCTCCTTCAAAATTCTGATCTTGCTTCTTGTGTGGAAACTTAGATGCAAAGTGACCTATCTTTCCCTAGTTAAAACATTTGAAGGGCAATTTTCCTTGGTACTTTCATGATCCTTTCTTTAGTCTTCTCACAAATTTTTCTTCAATTTCATCAGGATCAGAATCCTCATTCTTATCAGCTTTAAATGATGCTTCTATAGAAGTGGATTTATCTTTACCTATCCTCATTTCATATGCAGTCAACTTTCCTAGAATTTGGTCAAAAGGCATAGCTTTTAGATCATTAATTTCTTCTATAGCAGAGACCTTTGGGTTGAACCTATATGGAAAAGATCTTAAAATCTTCCGGACTAAAAATGCGTCTTCAAACTTCTCACCAAGACTCTTCATGGAATTCACTAGTTCTTCAACTCTCAGAAAGTACTTCCCAACAGTTTCATCTTCTTTCATCTTTAGCTGTTCAAAATGTAATATGTAGGTTTGAAGCTTGGCATCATTTACCTTCTCATTACCTTCATAACTGCTAATGAGTTTGTCCCACATTTATTTGGTAGTTTCTAAGTGCATAACTTTTACAAATTTTGCTTCTGCAAACCCACTCAGAATATAATTCATAGCCTTATCATTGAAGTTGAATTATAGATTCTCATCCTTATTAGCTAGTACATTTGGCTTTATGTAACCAGTCTCTACCACATCCCAGAAATTTGCACCTAAATCCATTATGTAGGTTCTCATCTATTATAACCCTAATTTGCACCAGACATGCTTACCTGGCATCAGGCCATCTCAGATTCCTTATTTGCCAAAACACTACTGAACAACTCTTCTTAAAAATACATTTTTAAAGGCCCACGCACCCTGCTCCACTACAGCCTGCGTGTATATACAGTGTCCATGCTAGCTGACCCACTACAACCCGCATGGACCTACAGAAGCACGAAAAAAGGAAAGTTGTTGATGGAATACACAGTTTTGGGTAAGTTAACTAAACCTTTTGGCCATGCATGGCCAGTCATTCGACCAAATACCTAGCTCCTTCTAGCCTATAAAAGAAGGGGTAAGGGTCCCATTTGAAAGGAGGAAAAACATAGTAAAGAAACTCTACCTGAATTCGTATTCCCCTTTGCCCAGGATTCTGCAACCATTTTGTGATTTCAACAAAGAAGAGAAGCAAGTGTGTTAGCAGTTGGTGCACAGTAAAAGAGGGGACCAAGACCATATTCGTGGAGCAGTGGCCAACTTCATCATTGTAAGTTGCTTTAGTGAAGTTAATAATAAAGAAGTACTTTTCCCATCCCACCATATGATATTTTCATTGTTTATCGTGTACATGTTGATTAAATCTCTAACCCATTAATCTATAGATCAAATGCATGTGGAGTTCTTTATTTGTCTTTTGTGAATGAAGGTCAGCCTTGGGAGGAGCGTTGCAGTCAAAGAGAGACCAAGCATGAAGAGGGATCGATATCAAACACCGAAAATAAGGTATGTTCACTTGATCTTCTTAACTGTGTATTTGCTTAAGAATAATGGGGATTAGGTCTGGGATGATGGTAAAAAGTAAGAATCTTTAGGTCTTTTCTACATGCATGATAAAACTGTAAGTGCTAGTCCGTAGGGGGATTTCCCACTCACAACAAAATTGGCGACCATACTGGGGATCTCTCGGGTTTTCTGGGGATACTTTTTGGTAGTTTTAAATTGGTTTCATCACCTTTTTTTGAGTTTCTGCAAGAGTCTGAGCTAGTAGGGATTATGGTCTTCCATACTAGTATTCCCTGCTTTCTTTGCTTGGCTGCTTTTAATTTTATGGAAGTCACAGAGGTACACGCGA
>SNQJ01S0163690.1:0-10413 GCA_010110895.2 Picea sitchensis | reverse complement strand
TCACTATTGACCAACTGGTATCTGATAATCACCATCCTAATTCAGCGTTAGTTCAAGCTGCCCTTTTATATGTTCCTAGTGTTCGTGTAGACTTCACCCTGCCACGGGTTAATTATGTGGCATCTTATCCTTGGTGTTCAATTTCTTATGAGCATGAACCTGTGTAATCATGTTTTCCTTCTCGAGACTTGGAATCAACAATTGATTCACTAGTGTATCTAATGAGGGCATGGGAGCCTTTGCTTCCCCCTCTTGGTCCAAGTGGGCTTGAGTATCCTTCTGAGTCTGATCTCACTGTTTGTAGATCCTCAAGCCCTCGTGCTTGTGATTATTCACTTATATACTTTGTCAGTCCTAGCTAGAGCCTCCATCATCATATGGAATATGGTCAGTTTACTTCACCCTTTGGGACTGTCGAGCCTCGCTTGCTTGATTTCTCAGATTTTGAATTGCCTTCAGCTGAAGCTACCCTTGAAGCCATGACTACGGTTTCTATACCGAGGGAGGACTTACACTGTGGTTTGTGTTTTCTTCCCTTTTGGGAGACTTCCCAAGTTGACTATCGAAGAGACTCTTGGTCTGAGCCTAGTAGCGGGCTCTACCTGAACCAGTTTCATACATGAGTCATAGCCCCCACGGGTCTTCTTTTAAGCCATTTTCAGACCCTCTAAACGTGAAAATATTATCGAGCGATATTGTTGACCTTCACGCTCGCTAAACTAAAATTTGAAGTCACATCTGTCTGGCGGTAGTTTACCCCTTTTTCCATCCGGATGGTCAACTGTATGAACAAAGGTATACTCTAGGAGCCTCGGTTCTCTAGAAGAGTACTCTCAGGTATAATTTTAACCCTTTTTCGGGCCTGAGGGACTAAATTTAGGAAAAAGGAACCCCCACGAAGTCCATAGTTAAGCTCTTTTCAGACTCCCTAAAATTGAAAAGATCGTCGAGTGACCTTATTCTTCCGCACTCGTTAAAATGGTCCAGAAGAACATTCCCGACGGAGTCCATAGTTAAGCTTTTTTTAGACTCCTTAAAAATGAAAAATTCACCGAGTGATCTTGTCTCTATCACACTCATTAAAATGGTTTTGAATAGACGTCTGGTTGGTGCTAGTTTACCCCTTTTTTCGAGCCGACTAAACTATCTTCAAAAAAGGTACCCCAGCGGAGTCTCCTTTTACATTTTTTCAGACTCTCTAAATATGAAAAACCATCGATCTTACCTTCTCTAGGCTCGTTAAAGTTACATCGAAGGATGATACCATTGTGTGTTTTGTTAACCGCGTTTGCATACCTACGTCTTTGGTCTAAATGTCGGCTCCATGTTGCTCTCAATTGAACCATATGAAGCATGCCTTATACGCACGCCCTATTGCACTTTGCCTCTGCGTCTTGACACCTTTGGCCCCTGGAGGATTTTTCTCGAGTGTCCTTTTCTTGCATATGTCCCTTTTCCCTGAGCATACCTGTGTTCCGTGTTCTTGGAACTAGTATGTTTGCGACACTCGATTCCTCCTTTGTAATTTAGCATTATTTTATTCTTTTTCCAAAATTATTGAAAAAGACAAAAAAAATCAAATATACCCCAAAAAGAGGAAGGGAAAAGTATTTTCTTTTTATTTGGCGACACAATGAGTCGCCCTTGGACAAAGCACATCCTTTCATTTTTTCATCAAGCTCTGAGATTTAATATGACCTTAGGAAGTTGTTCTCGCTACATAGAGTTGTGTCCTCCTCTGTTTGGTTATTCTTCCAAACATATGGAGAGTTTGCGTTGCCTCCTGCATCGTGAACTTATGTCAAATTCCATGTTGCTTGAGTCTCATCATTTGTCATGCTATTTCCCAAGGGAATTTTTACCAAGCCTAAGTCGACCGCTCTTCATTTTGTCTCTTTCCCTCATGCCTGGCCATCCCGAAAGTCCAATCAAGTCTTTGTTTGAAATCAATGAAGCCTTCAGTCTGATCATCAAGATCCTCTAGTCCATACCTGACGAGCCGTCGAAGACCTCTGGGTAGTGAAATCGTACACTCATATTACACTCCTACCTGAGTTTTGAAGATTTTGAAGTTGTTTCTCAAGCTCTGAAGACCTCATCTCTAGCCATCAGGCCTTATCAGCTTCTAGAAGATGGATACTATACATGTATATCTTTTTTATTTCGAGATGTAACCTCGTTGTGTATTTCTCGTGGCTACACTTTATATAGTTATATTACATGGATCTACAATGTATTTGATTGGTAGCCATGATTTTATTTCATCCCGAGAATGGGTATGCCTGCCTCGGTGAGACAATTGTTATTTTGCAGATGGCACCTCCTGATTTCTGGTCCCTGGGCTCACTTGTTTGGTACGTTGGTGAAGATTGATAATGTATTTCAGACATCAGATGATATTCTAATCTCACACATTAGGGGGCATCTGTTATAACCCTAATTTGCACCAAACATGCTTACCTGGCAGCAGGCCATCTCAGATTCCTTCTTTGCCAAAACACTACTAAACAACTCTTCTTAAAAATACATTTTTTAAAGGCCCACGCACCCTACTCCACTACAACCTGTGTGTATCTATAGTGTCCATGCTAGATGACCCACTACAGCCCGCGTGGACCTACAGAAGCATGAAAAAAGGAAAGTTGTTGACAAAACACACAGCTTTGGGTAAGTTAACTAAACCTTTCGGCCATGCATGGTCGGTCATTCGACCAAATACCTAGCTCCTTCTAGCCTATAAAAGAAGGGGTAAGGGTCCCATTTGAAAGGAGGAAAATGTAGTAAAGAAACTCTACTCGAATTCGTATTCCCCTTTGCCCAGGATTCTGCAACCATTTTTTGATTTCAACGAAGAAGAGAAGCAAGTGTGTTAGTAGTTGGTGCACAGTAAAAGAGGATCCTAGGAACAAATTCGTGGAGCAATGGCTGACTTCATCATTGTAAGTTGCTTTAGTGAAGTTAATAATAAAGAGGTACTTTTCCCGTTCCACCATATGAGATTTTCATTGTTTATCGCATACATGTTGATTAAATCTCTAACCCATTAATTTGTAGATCAAATGCATGTGGAGTTCTTTATTTGTCTTTTGTGAATGCAGGTCATCCTTGGGAGGAGAGTTGCAGTCAAAGAGCGACCAAGCATGAAGAGGGATCGATATCAAATGCCAGAAATAAGGTATGTTCACTTGATCTTCTTAACTGTGTATTTTCTTAAGAATAATGGGGATTAGGTCTGGGATGATGGTAAAAAGTAGGAATCTTTAGGTATTTTATGCATGCATGATAAAACCCTAAGTGCTAGTTCGTAGGGGGATTTACCACTCACAACATCATCCTCACCTTCCAGAAGCAAAAGTTTGTTCCATTGAACAGAGGGGCCTTATTGGTTGAAGTTCCTTCATGGCTTGACATGTTTAAGCCTACTAATCTACCTTTAAATAAAAGGAACCAACTCTGATACCAATTGTTGGACAACTGAGAGGGGGGGTGAATCAGTTGTTATTGTTCTTAAACAATTATGCCCATTTTAAACTCTTTACAAAACACTTAATGACGATCAAAATGATGCAGGGAAGTGAGCAATATAATATTAAACATCAATCACACACATGATATATACAAAGATAGATATTTCTTGAGGAAACCCATAAAGGCAAAAAACTCTTCTTCTTGATATGATAAGTAATATTTATTTTCTTTACATTATCATTCTTATGAGCTCCAAATCCTCTTGAGGCTACAACCTCTGTTCTACAAGCTGCAACTTGCTGAGAGCACCAATTCTTTGGTTTCTCTAGCACCCACTAGAAGGAAGAGCCAACTCCCTAAGTGTTCCAGCACCAACTGGATGGAAGCACCAACTTCCAGTCACAAGGCACCGACCTGTATAACAGAGAACAATAGTTCTCCCTTGCACCACCCTGCCACCCTGTTTTTTCTGGCTGAAACCAGATGGAAGATACAACTCCATGTGTTCAAGCACCCACTTGAAACTCTGAGGACACCAATCCTCCCAAGCACCACCATTCCACCCTGATATATAATTATTACTAAAATTCACTTACTGCCTATGTCTCTGATATCATATGTTACAACTCAATGTCTCTTGTGCCTTCATACGCTTCTATGCTCTGTTCCTTTTTCTCTTCCACACGTTAGAAACATTTCTATTCAGCTTCTCTTCTACCTTTATACTCTTTGTTGCCTCTGCATGCTCTCTGTTGTGACTCTAATCTACACTTCAGATACTTTGCATCGCCTATTTCTACCCACATCCATACACCTCGAAAAAGAACAAACTCTTTTTTGTTCTGCATGTTTTTCTCATGCTGAGTCCTCTGCCAAATCATCATGGAAAAAACTAGTCTTCTATAATCGTTATGCTAAATATGTTCATCACCAATGGTCATTACCCAAGGCTTCTTTGGCTTCTCTGGTTGTCGCAACTCTTCTTCTTCACTGTTAGTTACAGCCAATTTGTTTTGGCTTCTGTGATTGTTGGATATTTTTAACAATTGATATATTGTTAGAAGGAGAAACCAGAGATCAATGACTCATCGCGAAATATCCTCAGGTGAACTGGAACCAGGCGCAAGATGCCTCTCCAAGTGACCACTGGATGTGACCACATGCCTAATCAAAAGGTGCTTCAAAATTTCATGTTTTGCGGGTTTTGTTGCGAGTCACTCTGACTCTTCCAACTCATGATCATGAAATAGAGCCTAGATACACTAGCTCCTTCCCCTCATGTGACCACTGGTGGTGACCACAGGCTTAATAATAAAAAAAAAGGTTCTTCGCAATTTCATGTTTCGCGAGTTTTCACAACTCCTTCCTTTGGATTTCTTGCTCTGTGAATCAACGAAATGTTGATCTCCCACCATGTGTCATGTCTTGATGGAAAACTAGGATTTACTTAGGCTCTCTAGCTCTACGGACTTTAGGGATTTCAAATCTCAAACTCAAAACTATCGAAGTAAAACACTCAAAGTGATGTGACTTGCTGACGTCACTTGGTGACTTGGCATGGGCCGAGTGGGCGCCACATGTCACTCGCTCACAAGGTCTGCCATATCTCTCTACTGACATGGCCTGCCACATGTCTTTGTTGATGTAGATCTCCTGATGTGACACACATTCAACTCCTTGATCTAACGGTTAGAATACCATCCAAGTTGTATCTCAGATCGATGGTCCATGATCCATTGTGATTTGATGACCCAAATCTTTTTGTGATTTCGCGTTTCGCGATATCTGCAGACTACTCAACACAGTTCTCCTGATTTGCGATTCTGTGAATCTTCTCATTTACCACCACATAGCCTCTGGATTGAATGGTTTAGTATTCATCACGACTTCATGTTTCATGATATTTGCAGACTGCTCGACACAGTTCTCTCGATTCGTGATTCTGCGAATCTACTCATCTGCTACCACATATCCTCTGGATCAAACAGTTTAGTATTCATCATGACTTTGTGTTTCACGATATCTGCGGACTGCTCGACACAGTTCTCCCGATTCGTGATTCTGCGAATTTGTTCATTTGTTGCCACATATCCTCTGGATCGAACAGTTCAGTATTCATTGTGACTTCACATTTTTCGATATCTGCGGACCGCTCGACACAGTTCTCTCGATTTGTGATTCTGTGAATCTGCTCATCTGCTGCCACATTTCCTCCTCGACGATGGACAATCCCCCTGCTTTCGGGACTTTGTAATCCTACTTCACCTTGCACTTAAAGGTCGTGCATGTTCTTCTATATCCAACGATGGTCGGTCCTCGTGATCATATCTGACGCCTGATATCTATTCTCCTTCTGCGTGCTCCTTTTGTCTGGACTTTGATCTGACGGCCCAGATCATTCACAGTGCTTGATCCAATGATCATTGTCGCTCCTCCTCCTGAGCTTTGGATTTATCAAATATCTAAGTGTCAAAGGCCACGACCTTTGAGCCTTCTGTGAGCCTTGATGTATGGGATCTCATCTGCACATCTCATAATGCTATCTCTCCTGAGCTTTGATCTCTGCATACTTCTGCATACTATTTTCTTCTTCACCTGATCTTACCTTGTTCTTGTTTTGCCATCGATGCACACTCTTATCTTGTCATCAATGAAAAGAATACTCTGCCTGTAAACATGCCATCATTGCTGTTGTTCTTTCCATCATTGACAAGCACATTGCTCCTGTAAACATGCCAAACATGAATATCTTAAGAGGTCTCAAGACCCATGACTATCATGTCATAATCAAGAATATTTTACCTATTGTGGTCAATATATCAAGTTTGGAAAAGGGACTAGGATTGGGAATTATAAGATTGGGCCTAATATTAAAGAGAATGAGTTTACATGTATCAGATCCTTCGAACTTTGTTAGTTTGAGGAAGGAGGTTGTTGAAGTCCTTTGTATATTGGAACGTGAATTTCCACCAACAATATTTAACATTTTGATGCATCTTTTGATACATCTTGAATATGAACTAGAGCATTGTGGCCCGCTAAGAATGATATGGATGTATCCTATAGAGAGATATATGAAGGTTTTGAAAAAAAATGTTCATACTAGGGAAAAACCAGAAGGTAGCATGTTTGAGGGATATTCAATGCAAGAGGCCGTGGGATTTTGCACAAAATATATGAAGGATTTTAAAAGTGTCTATTGTTCCTGAGTCTGTACTAAGGCTTCAAGTACAGTGTCAAGGCATCCGAAAGTATGTAAAGGATGAATACGAAGATGTATGTTATCCTTCGGTGTAGGAGACTAATGATGGTTTCTATGTTCTCGTTGTCTAGCTTCCAATTGCTCTTGAGCAGTGATATCACGCTCAATGGCTGCCCATGAAAGTTCTAATTCCTCCCGGGTGTTAGCAATTTTAAGGATTGTATCGAAAAGATTTAAAGCGATATGATTTTGATTAGAAATTTCGGGTTGAATATTAGGTTGAGTAGCTGTAGGGACAGTCATTGAGGAACAGTACCAGTATGGAAATGATTTAACGTGAGATTTCAACGCTGTTTCAATTTAGTCGAAATAAGAGAAATTTTTGCATGAAGAACAAAATAGGAATGCAAACTGAAGGCCCTTTCCCGTAACTGTATTGTTTTTCAGTAAAGATATGGAATGAGAGAAAAACATTTAGCTGTGGATAACGTAAGGTTCCTATTAGTAGAAAACTCACACATACACAGAAGAATAAATTGACATAGAAATAATTGACATAGTGTAAATAAATATAAAATTTTGTAAATGTGAATTGGTCTTACACCTGCTGATAGCTGGTGCAGAGGAAAGACAAGAAACAATTACAAAAATTGAAAATCCCTTCACTATAGTAGTGGTCGTACTAAGTTATAGTGATACACATCAATTATGTAGAGCAAAATGAAAAGAAACAAGAAAACATAACGAAACAAACTTGTAATACAGTCGTGATAGAATCAGGAATCTTCAAATTTGCTTGTATTAACTTCTTTGATGCAAAATCTCTATTACATTCATTACCAAAAATTCCAGCCATTTGGTTCTTCTTTTGGTGATCTATTTATACAAATTTTCCCTTCCCTACTCCTATTTTCAAAAAAGTGCCAGCTGCCTGCCTTTACGTGACTTAGTGCATATCATACATCTGTCCATAAACTGGATACAAGTTGTGAAAGTTCCGTTGGGCAGCTGTGAGGAGTGAAAACACTCCATCTCTTCTACTTCATTTTCAAAAAGGGCCAGGTGCTTGTCTTTGCATAGACTCAGTGCATATCCTACATCTGTCCATGAATTGGGATACAAGTTGTGATGGATCTGCTTGACAAATGGATTCGGCAAAGTAGCACTCTCGGGCTAATTGTGGAAGTATATTCCCCATATGTGCATCAACCATATCAAGGGCGCCGATTCGTGTGCTGGGTTGAATCAAATGTTCATCAATTTGAGCCATGTCTACCCTGTCTATCTTAGAGATCTCTGCCAAATTTCTCTCATTTTTCTCCTTCATGTTGAGGGAGATCCGCTCTAGATTCAGTTGTCTTAGAGTCCCTGTGTCACCCCCACTTTCCATCCCCAACAGTTCACCATTTATGGCTTTGAAAGCTTCTTCTAGTGAATTTGACACTTTTTGAGCCTGCTCCTTGCTTAAAGTAATATCATGCTCCCAATTTTTTAACAAAATATTTCCCCTAGTCTGTTCAGCAATGGTGAGCCCGGGAGACCCTGCTGAAAACCTATTGTTGGTGGCTATCACTACTTCTTGGAAAGCTATCCGAGCAGCTTCTGCGTTTCTTTCCTTGACGATTAGATTCTCAGAAATCTGATGCATTAACAGGCAATCTCCTCGAAATTCCCCTACTTTGTTTAGCAGACTCTGTTGAGCAGAAGAGATCCTGCTCTGAATGTCGATTGCTTGGGATTTAACAATCTCGATGTTGATCACATTGCTTCCTGCGACCTCTAACTGAGCCTGTAACTGTGTGATCGTATCCCTCTGCTGACCCGATTGCACTTGACCCTCTCGGATCACTGAGTTTTCTTTTTCCAGCTTGGTTTTGAGGACTTCGATCTCTTTCTTATCGGCCAATTGGGCCAGCTCTATTGCTCCACTCGCTTGACTCTTAGCATCTTCCGCAGCCAAAGCTATTCAGGCTTCAAGAGTCTTGATCAGTCGATTTTTCCTCTTGAGCTGATTTTTCAACATCACAACCGAGAATTGGTTCGCTGACGCATAAGCTCCCAGCGTCCCTGCTATCTATGTGGCGAATTCATCACTTTTCTTGTTTTTTCCATCTGTCATTACTTTGAATTTTTTAACAGTGGACTCCCCTCTTGATAAAATTCCCTCTTTACCACAGCCTTTCTCTTTCTGTCAAAAAAGAACTCATTAGGGGGGAGTTCCTCTGCCCTTATAGGTCTTAGTTCTTCGCCAAATATCCATCCCTCGCTGACGTCTCCTTGAGCCGACTGTAAGAGTGTGACAGAGGTGATGGGTTGTCTGATCTGCTTCGCCACCTTTCCTGGTGTGACGAGTGAGTCATATTCTTTCGGAGGATCGGAGGTCTTCATCTCTGTTCCTGTCTTGGGATTCTTCTCCTGCTCGGGATTCTTCCCCTGTTCGGGACTCTTCTCCTGCTCGGGACTTTTCCCCTGTTCGGGACTTTTCCCCTGTTCTGGACTCTTGTCCTGTTTAGGATTCTTCTCCTGCTCGGGACTCTTCCCCTTTTCGGGATTCTGCTCCTGCTCCCCTTCCTGACGTTTTTTGGGATTAGAAGTTTGCCCCGCAGAACTTTCGGCCTCCTTTTCTTTGTCCTTGGAAAGTCCCACACCTCCCAGCACCACGGGGAGACATCTTTTCCTATGTTTCTGAAATTTTAAAACAGAGGCCCTATCTTCGGGTGCTAGAGATCTGATTCAAAATTGCACTTCCGAATAGGACCTCGCCCCTCGGAAAACATCATCTGAGGGTGAACACTCTTGTTCAAACCTTTTTTATCCACAATTCCCCAAATGGGTGCTTACAATTCTCTGCGGATCATGCTTTTTGTAGTCAATAGAGACTAGGCTCAAATCTTCTAAGGTTGCAACTTCAGCCTTAGCATGTCCGAAATCTAATAATGAATAGGAATTAAGTCGAACAGGGAAAGACGTCCATACCTTCTTTGATGACGCTTTGAGCTCTTTACTCACTCCGTCGATTACTGTTTGTCGCGCAATCTCACGACAGGCCAGCTTGTCGGGAATAAAAAGCGGTAGCGCCAGAGGAGGGACAGCTGCTCCGAAAACTCTAAAATAGGAGAATTCTTCCTCTACGTACCAGTATGGGATACTGCTTAGATTCGCAGCAATGCTATTAGAGATGTGGGGTGGCGAAAGACCAAAAATGGCGACGTACAGGGGCACCATCACCCAGTTGAAAATATCATAAATAAACTTATTTGCATTATTTTCCCACAACTTGTCGTGGTATTCATGCACCGTTTTTTTCTGGGTTGGACTCCAAGCCCAATTCATCAAAGGAAAAGGCGTTATGGAGCATATTGCGTCCATGATGTACACGGACATGAAGAATCCGGATGGTCTCCCGGCTGCTTTTTTCTCCCGGTAATCTGTAACTCTGTTGAACAAACTGTCGGAGAGCATCTTAGCCCAATTAAAAGAGCAACCTTCCGCTACCCGAAAGATGAGAGGTACCCACTGGATGTAAAAATGCGCGGTATACTCCCATCCGAAAATCCGACAAGTCATCATCGCCACATACATATATTGTGGCTCTAATGAAGAAATCGAATACGCACCTTTGTCATTCGCTCTGAATGTTGCAGAGCGCGAGACCCAATCTTTGATCAAACCAGGCATGGTTTTGTCATATTCTTCACATTCCTTCTTTTTGAATTCCTCCAGGAATTCTTTGCCATATGTAT
>SNQJ01S0163689.1:0-21302 GCA_010110895.2 Picea sitchensis | reverse complement strand
TGCACCTTATCAATCATGATAAGACAATAATGAGTCATCTATACATTTTTCCAACAATGCAACATATACCAATGAAACCACAACGATCCATCTTCATCATGTATTAATGACAACTCATTGATCCATCTTCATCATATCAATGACAACTCATTGATCCATCTTCATCTATGTATTCTCATCAAGGAAAATACATATTATATTACATCAATCATCAATCAATCAATTCTTTGACATCAATCAATCACTTGACATTAATCAATCAAACCATTGGCATCAATGACAATATGATCTAACAGTATGTGTTATATGGTATAACACATATGGTACATGCTAAATACTGTTTTGTCTCCAACTTTCTTCTCATGGTTTAGCTTACTATCTCTCCCCATTGTGGCATATGTTGCAGCTTGCCTTCCCAGGGTTGTAATTCACTTTCCATAGCCTACCCATTTTAGGCATAACCCCACTTTTATTTGTTATTATGTCATTTGTTTTTGTTTTTATGTGTTATATAATATAACACATATGGTACATACTAAAGACTGTTTTGTCTCCAACTTTCTTCTCATGGTTTAGCTTACTATCTCTCCCCATTGTGGCATATGTTGCAGCTTGCCTTCCCAGGGTTGTAATTCACTTTCCATAGCCTACCCATTTTAGGCGTAACCCCACTTTTATTTGTTATTATGTCATTTGTTTTTGTTTTTCTCTTTTGGGGAGATTCCCTAGGAACTCTTTTCTTAGCCATCATTTATTCATTACTTATACCTTTGAATCTCATTGACCTATTTTTGTAATGAGTAGACATAAATGTAATTTTTGTTTCTATTTTGATTTGTCAATGTTTTGATTTCCTTTGGTTTACGTAAGTATTTTTTGTGCTAAACTAATATTTTGGTTATAGGAATCCTTGGAATATTCCTATCATTTTCCCCTCCTATTTGTCCATCTAAAGTCAAAATCAATAAGGAACAAATCCTTCAATTACAATGAGAACACTTAAATTAAAGTGGGGGAGAACATATTCCTCAGTGTGTTGTAGTTTGATGGGTCTTTTGTATTCATCTAGATATACCAATCCAATAGACTAATGCTTCTACACAACTTTACAAGCAAACACTATCTTGTAACCAATGTCTCTACACAAACTTAATGCACTATAGATGTGTATAAACTTGGTTTGTACATTTTGTTTTGTAATTTTAACATGAGCATAAAGTGGATGTTTTCTTGTTTGATGGACAAAAGTCTTCTACTAATCAATTAAACAATGTTTAGAACTTTTGCATGCTTATTGGAGGTTAGCAATTTTAATAGAATCATTGTTGAAATATCATTTCTCCTTATGATATAACATTTATAAATTTTGCATTCTTATTTGAGGTCAGCAATTTTAAAAGAATCATTGTTAATATATCATTTCAACTTAAATCCAGTTTTGTAGATATATCAGACATTTCTTGTTTTGTAGAAAGAGCTTGCTTGTTGATTTAACCTAGGGAATCATGATTGCTCCATTCATACCTTGGATGACTCAACCTTACAACCTCAAGGGAGATTCCATCAGAACTAGATAAAGGGATGCATCATTACCCTTAAGGGAACATATATCTCTCTACTCAGCGTTTAAGATGATATAAATTTTATGCTATTCAAGCTAATGTATTTCTGAATAACATATTTCTTTGTATCAAAAATCATATACAATTTTTATATGGTAGAGAAGTTGAGTTACATGTGCAATTTCATTGCAAACGTGGATCACGCTTGGAGATCCATCACAATTCTCTTCTTCGTCCCATGTAGCTTCAACACCTACAACAATGAATTCTCAGAGACTTCCTTCCATACTTCTCTGTCTTCTTCAACATTAGTTTCTATTTCACCAAAATAATATCTAGTAAAATAATCATATATTGTTAGTTTATTTCATTTGATAATTTGTTTGTAAAACCTCATATAAAACCTATGGGATGTACCTTAATAATTTATAGTTATGCGTTAACATAATAAATATCTAAATCTCTAATTTCCCTAACTTTTATCCTTTCTTTTCTTACCATAGGGTTTCTCATGTTTTCCCTAAGACTAAGTCGAAACTCCACGCCCTCCTTTATCTCCTTGTTAGTTGCATGCATGTTGGGTATATATTCTATACTCACCTTCATGTTTCATGTGGTAGCATGAATATATTCTCTCATTAATTTTTGAGAACTCCTTATTGTTGATATGTGCGACTTTCCTGTTATCCTTGCCAAGCCTAGGAATCCCTTTCCCAGTGGAGTTTAGTCCTAGCTCAGGGGTGACCCACTGCTGAAAGTGATGAGCAACATGGTCTATGGTTGGGAGGTTCGTGGAAGGTCTACACATGGTTGGTGTACTTCAATTAAAAGATAAGTACCCATTTATCTGTCCATTTACATGTTGTGTATTTGTACATGCTATATTGATGAGTATTGCAAGTATATTATGTTATATTTATGGGTTCTTCCTGTGATTACTGCACGCATGCTTTTACTGTTATTTCTGCATTAGTTTGTGTATTAGCAGAATATGTTGTGTGTTTATGTTTATATTTATAGGCAGATGATAATTGTTATTTCTATGCGATAGCATGGCCCGGCCTGGGTGGTCGGGGGTGTTACAAAATTGTATCAGAGCAGAAAAACAAAGACACGTTTCTTTAGGTAGCGTTACCCGATGGGGGTTGGTGGTCGGGGACGTTACAAAATGGTATCATAGTAGAAAAAGAAAGATATAGTTGTTTAGGTAGTGTTACTCGACAGGGGTTCGAGGTTCGGGGATGTTACAAAATGTATGCGTGAATATATTCTCTCATTACATTTTGAGAACTCCCAACTCATTACCTTTCCATTTCTTGTGTGAAAGTTCTCTCATTTTTCTTATTTTCTTCTTTCCTTTCCACTTATGAATATTTTTCCTCTTCCTATATTTCTTTGAGATCTCCTTTCCTTAATGCCTTTCATCTTGGAATCAACTATATCTATCCTCAAAACATGTCTAATTTTTCTCATCTTACTCAACTAATTGTTATGAATATGCCTCTTAGTTGGTTACATTCCATAGCCTGCAACTACAAAATCCCATCCAATACAATAACACTTTCTTCCTCTCATATTTCACCTATTTTCCCCACTCATGCTCCAAAAGGATTGTTGTATTATCTTCCCTTGTTGATTCATTGTTGGAAAGGAAGTTTTGGTATACAATTTTGGTAAAATCCTAAGTATAGAAAAAGTGCGCAGCTGAGGTGCATCCAGAAGTACAACACACAATAAGAAGAATAAAGAAGACAAAAGAATAAAGCAGATAATAAAGCAAGAGAAGAAAGCGAGCGAAAAGTAAGGATGACAACTCGACATTCGAAATATGGAAGGATGAGAAAAGGTAGGAAGAACAACAAATAAAGTGAAAAGTAGCATGCAGGCAGAAAAGCAGGTGAAAGCATCCCAAACAACCAGTTAACTGCATAGTCATGCACTGTAATAGGGTTTTGGGGGGAACTAAGTAGGGATTTAATCCCTAGATTGTGTGTATAAATATGTAATGGGATGGGAGAATAGGGGTTCCTTCATGTGTTTATTCTCAGGCAGTATTGTGGAGTCTATTCCAAACTGTTGAGAGTTCCTCACTATCGGGTTCCTGAGTGTTGATTTCTTTGCTAAGTAATTTATGGTTCTGTTATGTTTGGTTGAAGAGACAAATCAATGTCTGAATGTAAGAGATGATCCAGAGATATAGAGGCTTGCACTATAGATCCTCCAAGCTAGGAGAAGAGAAAGATAACTATGACATATCTTTGTAAGCGTAGTGTGCAAGCCTAAAACAATTACCAAATGCATAACAAAGAAGCCAATCGTTGTGGATGTAGCCCAGAGTTGGGTGAACCATGTTAAATCTGGTGTTAATTGTCTTTTGTGTGATTGTTTTGGAATCTGTTTTGATGCATATTAAATTATATTTATCTTATGTGTAATAATGGTACAATGGTTATGACAATTACAGTAATGAGTTATGCAGTAATTTGGAATATAATGGTAATATGAACCTGAATCCACTAAGTAATAAAATAAGATCACTTATAGAATAACGTGCATAGAACATATAATCAAGAATGAATAGAATAATCGCCTCTCATTCCCTCACTACTATAGAACCATGGTTCTTCCAGTCCCAATAGATACCTAGGGTGAGACTTCATCTGCGCAAACCATGTGCAAATCCAACAAATGGTTATGTTTTCAGGACCCGTAATTTGTGATTGAGGGAATGTTTTGGAGGTCGAATGGGAAAGAGATTCCATAATGGTTGGAAAGGAAGGAACGAGAATATGCTCGAAAAGAGAATAGAAAACCTCGGATGAGTGACAAGAAATGGATGCAAAGGAATGTGTATATAGAACTGCATGAAATTATATATATATATATATATATATATATATCCCACTACAAAAACCTTTATGAAAATGTCCCATTAAGAGATCCTCTGTGTGTGTGTGTGTGCACACGTAAAACCCTCGTATTAAAACCATATCATTTTTGTGAATATGTTCAACTGTGAGATCCTTAATACTAAAACCATATTAGTTTTCTGATAATGTACCATTAAGACAACCTAGAATCATATTGTTGAACAAAATTTTTTGGGATACAACTTTGGTAAAATCCTAAGTATAGAAAAACTGTGCAGCTAAGGTGCATCCAAAAGTACAACATGTAGTAAGAAAAATAAACTAGGAAAAATAATAAAGAAGAGAATAAAGAGGGAGAAGAAAGCCAGAGAAAAGGAAGGATGAAATCTCGATGTTCTAAATATGGAAGGACGCACAAAAGCAGGAAGAATAGTAGGAAAAGTGCAAAAGCAACATGCATGTGGAAAAGCAAGTGAAAGAAACCCAAATAGTCAGTTAACTGGAGTAGTCGTGCATTGTAATAGGGTTTTGGGGGGAAACAAGTAGGGTTTTAAGCCCTAGATTGTATGTATAAATATGTTATGGGTTGGGAGAATAGGAGTTCCTCTATGTGGTTATTCTTGGGTAGTATTGTGGAGTCAGTTCCAAACTGTCAAGAGTTCCTCACTGTCGGGATCTTGACTGTTGAGTTCTCTGCTAAGTATTGTATGGTTTTGTCCTGTTCCATTGAGGAGAGAATCAATGTTTGAATGTAAGAGATGATCCAAAGAGAGAGAGAGAGGTTTTCACTACATAGTGGCTAGGCTAGGAGAAGAGAAAGACAATTATGACATATCTTTGTAAGCGCAGTGTGCAAGCCTGAAACAATTACCAAATGCATAATAAAGAAGTCAGTTGTTGTGGACGTAGCCCAGAATTGGGTGACCCATGTTAAATCTGGCGTTAACTTTCTTTTTTGTGATTGTTTATGGAATCTATTTTGATGCATGTTAGAGTAGATTTATCTTATGCCTAATCATGGTACAATGGTTATGATTGTTACAATAAAGATTTATTTAGTAATTTGGAATATAAGGGTAATACGAACCTGATATCAGCTAAGTAATAACATAAGAGCACTTACAGAATAACACACACATAACAGATAATCAAGAATGAATAGAATAATCGTCTTACATTCCCTCACTACTGCATAGACCTGGTTCTTGCAGTCCAAATAGATATCTCAGGTGAGAATTCATCTGTGCAAGAAGGTGATGATGAAAGGACCAGTGTCTAAAGGGTTTTTTTGTTCAAATATAACTCGAACCTAGGATCTTACAAACTGCACACAATGCCAATAAATGGTTTTGTTGCGAGGACCCGAAATTTGTGATTAAGGGAATGTTTTGGAGACTAACTAAGAAAGAGATATTAAAATGATTGGAAAGGAAGGAACGTGAATTTTCTCAAAAAGAGAATAGAAACCCTTCAATCAGTGAAAAGCAATGGATGCAAAGGTACGTGTATACAGAATTGCATGAAATTTTCTTTGGTGAATTTCCAATTATTTTGACTTAGTGGCTAGAAATATTAGTGGAGAATATTGGAAGTTATCGAACTACAACACCAAGGAATTGGACTCTTGAATTTGTAAGACAGTTGAATTTTGTAAGTAACCCAACTACTCGTGCAGTTTATTTTTGGTTGGATATCATGCTAGGAGGATATATTATAGAGTTTGCAGTAGATTGTACCCAATCATACAATGTTGTAGAAAGGGACTTTTTCAAAGGTCCGCATGGAAGGTTCATGAAAGCATTGGGTACATGGATAAAGATGTTTTTGTGTGGCAAGTGCATGATGACAATGCAATATGACTTCCAAGGGGATTCACACATATAGGGGAACCAGGGGATGACAAGAGGATAGTCTAACGATGAGAGAGGGAGCGATGAAGAAAGAAGGGATGGACTGAGGATGTAGAGGACTGAAGAAGGTATACTAGAGGATGAAGACGAGTTTGGAGTATTGCATGGAGGAAGGAGGTACAAGAGGAGAAAGACTAGGACTGAGAAAGGATAGTCATGAAATGAGCTAGAGGGGAGAGAACCTTGCACAATAGCTCGAATCATGGAGATACCACATATAGGAGGAGAAAAAGAGGAGTTCCATTCCAATACAATAACAGAAGAAATGTTAAGTCCTATTGATATTGAGTCCTTTTTCGAATACATGACCCCATGTACGTCACCACAATCATAGATAACAATTGAAGACTTATCAAAAACACTTATAATTAGAAAGGGAGGACATAGTAGTAGCAATCAAAATAGTGGAAGTAGTGCATAGAGTCAGAGTTAACCAACATCACCAAGAGGAGGGACTACAGAAAGCAATATGGAAGGGGTATACAACACCCTTAGACTTCTTGAGTTCTAGGTATTTGGGTCAGAGGACCCGAAACAACATTTATTTGTCTGTGAGACAATTTCGGTTGCTAAGAACGTCCAAGATGAGGCTATGAAGATTACCAAATTGGCAACAAAATTTAGAGTTTGTATGCTAGTATGGTACATGAAGTTGCAGAGTACCACACCTATAGGGTACACCACAACCTTAGCATAGATAAGGCAAGTGTTTCTAAAATATTTCAAGAAACCAAATTCGGAATCACAATACATTACATAACTGAAGGAGAATAAACAGGTTCAAATAGATCAGTATGGGATTACGATCAATGGTTCAAGGACCTGATGGGAAGGCTGACTTTTCAGATCCTAGATCAACAACATCAAGAATGGTTTATTGTAGGACTTATACCACACATTCACAGACCATTGATTCAACAAAATTTGTGTTGCAGCTCGAGGCACTGGAAATTAAAATGGAATTGGAATCATCCCCTGTGTGAGACAGTGGAGGAATGTCGTAAATTCAGACGCAGTTGGATGATTTGATGATTCAACTGGAAGAACTAACAAAAGGAAAGGAGAAATGCAAACAAGTATGGTGTACCAAGTGCAGGACTAAAGGACATCACAAGGAAAAATGATTAGCATTCACACAGTATTTTGCGACTATAACATCAAATCCATTACCAAGAGGGGGGTATTATGAGATATGTAAGAAATGGGGACATCATCCAGCTCAATTTCCATTCTTACAGAAGTATCAAAGTACACCAAGGAACTTGTTTTTTAATTTTTTCAATTCCGTTGGACATGAGTAGAAGGATTTCCATGCATTCAACTTGCTAAGGGAGTGCACTTAGGATATGTACAAGATTCAGGAGGAGAATGTTGCAGCAGAAGGGGGTGGTCTACAATATAATAATCAAAGAGGTTTCAATCTAGGGAATAGAAGAAACTTTGGTATAGGTTGAGGCAGAGGAAATTTTGGTAGGGGAGGAAGATGAACGATAATATGTTATAATTGTAATCAACCGAGACACTTATCCCGTGACTAGTCAAATCAGTGTACAACATGCACATACTGTAGAGAATTGGATCATGCTAGAAAAGATTGTCCTCAACTAGTTGTGAAATGGTAGGCCAAAGGAAACCAGAACCATAATAAAAAGCAAAATGTATAGAAAATATCAGTTGAAAAAGACAATGAGGGACCAAGAATAGTAGTTGTTACACACAGAGGAGCTAGAACAAGAGTCGATATGATGAGTGAAGGAAAGAAGACTGATCAGTAGGTAAGGAATTCAGTAGGGCCTATGCCAACATTTGATCCTCAACAAGAAAAAAGAGACATATCATAGGGAAAGAAAAGAAGTACTCAGAAAGGATTGGGGAGTATCAACATCATCTGCGCTTCATGTAGAAGATCATGTCATTCCGAAGAAACCAATTGGAAAGATAAGAACGCTAACAAAATTTATGAGAATTTGTGTAGAGATAATTAAAGATGAAATTTCATTGAGTACACTCTACGACATCATTGTTCACTACACATGAGGAAGGGAAACTCCCATTGCACAAAGGGTGGTGAATCAGGTATTGCGTAGGAAGAGGACGAATGAAGAATTTAGATTCAATATGTAAATTGGGGAGTATGATGTGGATAATATTATCTTAGACTTGAGGTCTGACGTGAATGTTTTACCCAAGAAAACATGGGAGATGATCGGAAAACCAAATCTTGTATGGTCTCATGTCCAGTTAAGGTTCGCGAATCAACACAAAATAGTATTGATTGGTTGTTTGACATGAGGACATGTCAACATAGATGGGCTGCGCAATGTGGAAAACATTGAGTTATTGAGATCATGGATGGGAGTCAACCATATCTAGCATTGATGGGATTGGAATGGGATTTTGATAACCAGACGATCATTAAATTGAAGAGGAGGGAGATGATATTTGAAGTTGGATATTTGAAAGTCACTACACTCTTGGACCCATCAGAAGGAAAGAGATACCTAGAGCCAACAAGAGGAAATGGCATTGGCAATTTATATAACATGACTGCGTGGATGGATGATTATGTCAACCCTACTACAGATGGTGTGATAAGTTGTAGAAGTATGAGTTCGTGTGCATCAGACTTGGAGGAAGGTATAGAGCATTGGAAATAGAGAATGCACGAAGTCTCAACTAGATGATGTGCACGCATAGCCTGATCCTTGTGCTGGATTGGAAAATAGATATGTGATCCACCTAGGTATGATGGATTAACTGATATAAGTTTGTTTTTGAATGTATTTGAATTGGAGGAACCTGAACAATAAAGGTTATTAGCACTAGATGTTGTCCTAAAATCAACTCCATCTAGATGGTGGGTTGCACACAAGGAAGGAATGAAAGACTGACCACAATGCAGAAGGATAATGAAAGTAAGGTTCAGGAAAATATTGTAAAAATGTATACAGGACATAGTGATATAGCAGGTCATGTGGAGCAGTGTAAGAATTTATGGAGTTTGTTACCAGAAAAAATGGACGCACAAATTTATACATACCCTAGACACAATTCCAAAGAACTGGCATTTGGAATTGGAAATGCACAGAAAGACAACAAAATGGGAAGAGTTGACTCAGAGGTTCAAAGTCACGTTTACATTTGAACATGAATCTCCAACAATAGATGAAACACTACAGGCTATTCGAACTAAGATTTTATTAGAGGAAGGGTCAACGAAGGTAGTACCACTATGAAGTGCACACATAGCCAACATAATTGTTCATGAGTATTGGAGTTCTATAATGTGGCTAAGGAATAATATGATGAAGAAGATCCTAGGAATATCCAGGTACTTGAAAAGAAAAGGAGAACATGCAATATAAGGGCCAAATCTTGAGTCTGTTTCATACACACAACCTACAAAGACATGAAATATAAATATTGGGATGACATAGAATTCAAAGTTATCACAGATAGGATATTACTGGAGTGATGAAACAGTCGAGAAGATTGCAGACTTGTTGCGCAAATATCAAGACCTATTCCCAATGAAATTTTCAGAGATGAAGGGGATAGCAAGGGACTTAGGTGAGATGAATATTATGTTGAAACCTGATGTTAAGCTAGTACAACATCGAACTTATAGGTTAAATATAAAGTACAAATTTAAGGTGAAATCCGAAATAGACAGGATGTTGGACGCAGGAATCATTCAACCTATAGAGGAATTAGAGTGGATCAGTCCAATGGTAGTGTAGGACAAGAAGATAGGAGGAATAAGGATATGTGTGGATTTGAGGAAACTAAATGACTTGTGTTTACATGATCCATTCCCAACACCATTCACAGATGAGGTACTAGAGAACATAGGGGGGAAATAAACTTATTATTTTATAGATGGATTTTTAGGGTACCATTAGATAAAAATTGTGCAAGATGACTGACACAAGACTACTTTTGTGACAGAGTGGGGGATTTATCAATATACAGTAATTCCCTTTGGACTGAAGAAGTCCCCTACGGTATTTTCCAGAGTTGTGATGTTTTTGTTTGAGAATATAGTCACAAGGTTTGGATGTTCGTGCATATTACTAAGTGAACAAGGAACACATTTTATGAATAAGACAATTACAACACTGAATGAGGAGTTCCAAATTATTCATCAGAAGAGTACTCTGTATCATCCTCATGGTAATGGAACAGTGTAATCTTTTAATAAAATCTTGGACAATTCATTGACAAAAATTTTCAACGTAGGGAGAGACGATTGGTACATAAGAGTTCTTAATAAGTTATGGGCTTATAGTACTACAAGAAAAATGTTGATAGGACATACACCCTTTAGGTTGGTCTATGGTAAATAAGCAGTGATTCCAATGGAGTTTATTCTACCTATCCTATGCATTGCAATGATCACTGATCTAGTGGACTTTGGCACAATAGAGGAGAGATTGGCACAATTAGTATAGCTTGAGGAAGATCTATTTGTCACAGGTTTCCATCAACAAGCTTAGAAGGAAAGAGAGAAGTCATGGCATGATTGACACATTAAACAAAAAAAGTTTCAAGTAGGATATTTGGTATTACTCTATGACAACAATTTCATGCAACATTCAAGAAATTTTAGAATGCACTGGTTAGGACCTTATGTGATTCATCATGTAATAGAGACAGGTGATGCATAGTTGGAAACCATGAATGGATAAGTCCTTGGAGGAATGGTGAATGGAAGTCAGTTGAAACTCTATAGAGACAACTGATAGTCTACACAATAATTTGGGTTGTGTTAGACCACATGTATCATAGTAGTTGTATTACAGTAGGAAGGAAAAACATCAAAAAACAAATAAAAAGTAGAAAAAGGAAGAAAATCAAAAGAAAAAAATTATAGAGTACTAAGGAAGAAGAACTTGTGCAGAAGGAATGGTTATCGCGCATCAGGATTGAACTATGCCAATTCAGGAAACAATACATAGAAGAAAAATATTGTGAAGCAAATAGATGAAAAAGAAAGAAATATTATGTAGTTTGGCACTGACAAGACCATTGGAAGCATTAAAGAACAAGAACGGTGATGATAATATGGAAATGACATATCATAAAGACGTCGTATAATATTAAATGGTAAAATCCATCAGAAATCATGACAAATTGGAAGTATGATGGAAAAATCACACGATGGATTTGGTAATGAAGATGCATTTATTTAATCATTCCTCAACCCCGTTGGCAGATTGGACAAGTTAGTTAAGGCATGATGAGACATGTATAGTTGGAAAGAAGGAACAAAAACAATGGAAGGTCTCTAAGCGTAAGTCATTGTTGCATGCAAGAAAGATTGAACCAAAGAAAAACAAAGTGAACCCAAGTTATTTAAAGCCAAGCTACACCTACCAGAGAATAGCTACAAAGACAGTAAAGAAATCGGTCATAGAAAACAATGGCCCCACCAAAAGTTGGAGCATCATCAACAACAACGTGAAAAATAGTAAAAACTCCCAGTAGTTACACCAGAGGTTGAGGAAGTACCCAAAACTTCAGATTCGGTCTCACAAGAAAGATTCCATAGAGATTATATTCCACCAAATAAATATGATGTAAGACCAATCAATGTATCAACAAATGGGAAATACATGCTGGAAACATCACTAGTTCCACCTGGTGTAAGCATTGAAGGAGATATGCTCGGAAAGGTTGTCGACCTCAAGTTCATGGATCATGACATTACTGATGAGCGAAAATTCCTAGAGATGGATAGGGAAAAATACTTATGTGCTAAGAGTGTACCAGGCACAACAACGATAGTGTTGGAGACACAAGTGTGGGAAATAGGGTTGGAGAAGTCGGGCATGCTAAACTTGATGGAGATCCCACACTTCTAATGCAGTCTAGAAATTAATTCTTGTGTGAAGGTACTACTTAGATGCATCCATGAGGGAAAATTATGGATTGACCTCCCAGTCTCAATTGATACCATGTTGATTTCACGGATTACAGGGCTCGCAAAATCGGGGGAGGATATGACCATTTTTTTCAACAAGACTTTCCAGAATCAATGAAGGAAAATTTCCAGACTTTCAGGGGGGAAAGGGGATTAGATGTTAAAAAAATCAATTATGACAATGATAGATTTGCAACACAGATCTTGTCCTGCAAGTTGTTACACAAATGTAGGAAGGATGAAGTACCATTTGCAATAATTGCAGCTACATAAAAATGTGTTAGAGGGGTTCAAATGAACCGGGCCACCCTCTGGGTGAACCAATTTTTGCAAGGTTGTATTGATTCCCATGAAAAGGGAACATAATTTCATTGTGCATGGTTGTTGATTTTGATTGCGTGGTCAGATGACAGGAACCATGATACTACCAACACATGCAAACAATTGGTAGAAACAATAGAGCCACTCGGTATGCCAAATTGTGGCATACGAAGATTAAGAGAAGACAACATGAAAATAATGCCACATTTTTTATATACCTGGAAAATATCAGGTATCTAATCGAACAAACATTGTGCATATTAGCCGAGACAATGGAAACATAGAAGGATATTGAGCGTTTCAAAGCAGACATGCACCATATGTATGTGCAGGAAAGGAAGGACCCAGTGATCCAGTGGTTGCCAACCAATTATAGGTTGACATCGGAAGATGTATGCCAAATTGTAAATGAATGGGAAGAGGGGTGGAAAACCCCAACAGAGAAAACGAGGCACCCATAAGATGAATAAGAGTAAGATAAGAGTGATGAAGAACCAGATAAGGAGCAAGGGAACGATAAAAAAAATGGTGCAGGAGATATGCCTGGCTCATCCACAACAAAAGTTCAATATATAGTTCCCACAACAGGAGTCAAATAAAAGGATAAGGGGAAGAAAACAGAAGGAGGGGCATGTAATAAGACTAAAGCACACAAGGAACCCCCCATGTATGCTTTAACCAATGATTATATGGACCGCATAGGCTACCAAGTATGGGAAATCATGGAGGAAATCATGGAGGAGGCAACTAGGAAGCAAGAAGATCAACAATAGAGAGTACATGATTAGTTGGAAACACTCCAACAACTCTTAGAGACAACTAGCATAATAAGAGAACACAAGACCGAGGGAGGAACATCCACAATTCTAAGAAAGGAAGTAGAGAGTGCACATCCGGTCTTAACCTAGTTCACAATCGCTCATAGAACACTCCAAATTGATATGGAAGCACTTGAATTTCCAACGTCTAAATTAAAATAACAGGTGAATGTGCTAGGAAACCTTAACATAGTGGTATCGAGGTTGTCGATACAAAGATTAAAATACTTGTAGATAGTTTTATTACAATAGATTAAGATTCGAGGAGATGAAGTACAATGGGAGATGACAAAAATGATGGACGAAAGGGCTCAACTGTGGAAACAATATGACATTGCGCTCCAATAAAAGAAGGAAGTTGAAGGCCGAGTGGAGGAATTAATGAAGGACAAAATGAGGCCGAGGAAAGGGTAAATAAATTCATCCAGGAAAAGGATGAAGCTAAAACTATAGTGTAGAAAACAAAACCAGTCGTACATATTTTATACAAGTCAATTCCAGAAGTCCCGATAGTAGTCGAGACTACTATGGAAGAAAAAGTACTAAAGATTGGAAAAGTCATAAAGGAATTCCAAGAAAATATTGAGGATCTACAGTTGAGAAGCATGCTAGGCATGCCACCAGAAGTCAGATAAGGAAGAGAGATAATGGCGATGACAACAGTCGCTAACATTAACAAGATAGAAGAAGAGTGTGCCAAACTCTATGAGGAGAGCGCGTAGATTTGGATAGACTTAGTGCAAGATACTGAGATGAAGGTTGTAGAGGCCAAGTTAAGAGAAGCATAGGAAAAATACCAACAAGCTTCAGATAAAATAACTACACTTCCACCAACAGAACGTATGACAACAATTTTGGCTCAGAGGAAGTCATAAGTATAAGTGGAGAAGATGAGGGATCAGCATAATATTCTTCAATAACACCTATGACCAATGAAAGAAGAAGCAGTGAGGGTAATAGGTGAGCTATCCACTGCATGGGGAAAGTTAAAGAAAGCAGCTTATGAATCAGAAGAGAAACTTACAACCTTGACTACGCATGGGGGCCGAAGATATTGCAGAAACATAGGCAATGATACTAAAAGAAGTGGAGGTAGCAAAGGAAACCTCCCGAAAGTTCATTGAGTCATGGAGGAGCAGAAAACAAGCATGAGTGGCTCAAGACAAGCCACATGTGAGTGTTGGGGGCTTGTTGGACATGTAGTTTTGCAACACAATTTTGGTAAAATCCTAAGTATAGAAAAAGTATGCAGCTGAGGCACATCTAGAAGTACAGTGCACAGTAAGAGGAATAAAGCAGAGAAAATAATAAAGCATAGAAGAAAGAAGGAGAAGAAAATGGGAGAAAAGGAAGGATGACAACTTGACGCTCTAAATATGGAAGGACACACAAAACCAGGAAGAACAACAGACAGAGTGAAAAATTAGCATGTAGGAAGAAAAGCAGGTGAAAGAATCTTGAACAACCAGTTAACTGGAGTAGTTGTGCATTATAATAGGGTTTCAGGGGGGGCCAAGTAGGGTTTTGAGCCCTAGATTTTATGTAAAAATATGTAATGGGTTGGGAGAATTGGGGTTCCTCCATTTGGTTATTCTTGCGAAGTATTGTGGAGTTTGTTCCAAACTTCCTAGAGTTCCTCACTGTCGGGTTCCTAAGTGTTGAATTCTCTTCTAAGTATTGTATGGTTTTGTCTTGTTTGGTTGAAGAAAGAAATTGATGTCTAAATGTAAGAGATGATACAAAGAGAGAGAGGCTTTCACTATAGAGTGGCTAAGCTAGGAGAAGAGAAAGATAACTATGACATATATTTGTAAGCACAGTACGCAATACTGAAGAAATTACCAAACACATAATAAAGAAGCCAGTCATTGTGGACGTAGCCCATAGTTGGGTTAACCACATTAAATCTGGTGTTAGTTGTATTTTGTGTGATTTTTTATGGAATCTATTTTGATGCATATTAGAGTAGATTTATCTTATGCGTAATCATGGTACAATGTTTATGATTGTTACAATAATGTGTTATGAAGTAATCTATAATATAATGGTAATATGAACTTGAGATCCACTAAGTAATAGAATAAGAGCACTTACAAAATAACATGCACAGAAAAATAATAAAGAATGAATAGAATAATTGCCTCTCATTCCCTCACTACTATAGAAACCCAGTTCTTGCAGTCCCAAATGTGTTAACTATCTTTTGTGTGATTGTTTATGGAATCTATTTTGATGCATATTAGAGTAGATTTATCTTATGTGTAATCATGGTACAATGGTTATGACTGTTAAATTAATGAGTTATGAAGTAATCTGGAATACAATGGTAATATGAACATGAGATCCACTAAGTAATAGAATAAGAGCACTTACAAAATAATGTGCATAGAACAGATAATCAATAATGAATAGAACAATTTCCTCTCATTCCCTCACTACTGCGGAAACCTGGTTCTTGCAGTCCCAATATATACCTCAGGTAAGAATTCATCTTGGAAAGAAGGTGATGTTGAAAGGGCTAGTGTCTGAAGGTTTTTTTTTTTGTCAAAGATAACTTGAACATAGGGTCTTACAAACCACGCGCAGTGCCAACATTCATCATTGACATATGTCACCTACACTTACATGATTGCCTTATTGTTCAATTACATTATCACCGGGATTTTTTTGAACCAAATATCCCATCCAATGAATGGTTCTCTACTTGAATTTCTAAGTTGTAACACTTTAACAAGCTAATGCATGAAGAATTAGAGGCTTGGTAAGTTGCGTTGTCCTTTTAATTTTTCCTTAACTTCTCATGACATCTATGAGAATGAAACTCCTTGTGGGCACTACCATGAACTTATGGTCGAAGCCACATACAAATAAATTACCCATTGTGTCACATACAAATAATTTCTCTTGGATAACACCATGTGAATTCCTCTAGCATATTGATCATTCAATTAGAGGATGATTCAGAATCTTAGATTTTCGAACCTTTCAACAAATTTTTATTCCTTCAAATATTGATCTAACTTGAGATGCACATTGAAAGTGTGTCATATACCTATGTTAATGTTTCATTCCTCAAAACTAACCACATATACATCTTTGGTTTAATATTATTCTTAATATTCCATAAATCCTTCCACCACCAAGCATCCTCTTTTTGACAAGTTCTATAATTCACCAAAAAGGAAGAGAAAAACAAATAGTTGATCCAATAACTTTAATAATTTACTCATCATTCTCTTCATCAACACCAACATTCAAAGCGTTCAACCAAGTAATTAGTTTTTCCTTTATCTATTCATAGGTTAGTTTCATTGTCAAGTGATGCTTCTACAATTTAGGGACATGTTTATTAGTGTGTTTGATTAGCGGGCCTTCTTGAATGGCACCACACACTTTATTATACAATTGTTCAAAGTTTTAGAATCTATACCTATCTTAATATACTAAGAAAACTGGGATTGGCACTTTGGAATTTCAATATGAATAGCCACCAGATTAAGAATGACATTTTTTTTATTGTTTTGGTTTGTACAATACAAGCATCTTCTTTACTCACTTGGGAGGAAATGTGTTTCTATGAAGAGCCATTTTCCACCATGCCTTTTCATTGCTCAACACTATCCTATAGATCTATGTTTTTGTGGTATAATAGAGATTAACTACCTTTATCATGGGAAAATGCTAATTTTATCATGGTCAAATTGTGATGCATTTTTAGTCTCACCACTGTCAACATGATGGAACATCATTAAACTTGGTCAACAAACTTAATTTTAATGGTCTATGCACATAAAAGTTTGAACTTGGGTCATTAACATGGAAACATTCCTTTTCAACCTATATACAACAACCCGATGGATATGCCTGCACTTAAACTTTGTATTTAATGGAATTTCTTCTTAGGATGTGGAATAAATACAATCTTTTATATGATGTATTAAAATATTGTCAATTGATGTATTAAAATATTGTCAATTGATGTATTAAAATATTGTTATGATAAAATAATGCTTCTATCTCTTCAAGCATTCTATCTCTTTATAGGTTAGTTTCATTGTCAAGTAATGCTTATGCACTTTAGGGACATGTTTCTCAGTGTGTATGGATGAAAAGGCTATTCGAATGACATCATGCACTTTCTTACAAAACTCTTAATTGTTTCAATTTCTATACCTTTCTTAATATATTAAGAAAACTGGGATTGACACTCTGGAATTCAATATGAATAGCCACGAGATGAAGAATGGAATTGGTTTGATGTATATTAAAATATTCTAATTTGATTAGCATAATTTTCTTGTCACACATACAATTGTCACTTTTCAAACATTTGTAGCTTGGTACACATATATAATATATATGGATCGAGAGGAGTCATTACAATATGAGCCTCCAATTATACCTCACAAAACTTTAGGCAATCCAATGAAAGAAATAGAGAGAACCCTAGTTCGTCAGGGACCCATATCTCATCAGAGATCCTTGGTTCAACAGAGAACCCTAGTCAGGAAGGGGAAACTAGTGAAGCAAGGGAGTTCAATCAAACAAGGAGATCTAGTTAGTCTCAAATAATGTCAAATTCATATAGATCTAGTCAAGCATCATGAGAGATAGCACAATCATCTACAAGTGATACAATAGGTGATCCATTACAAGTGATACAATCAGGAAAGCTTGAACAAACATTCCACCCTCTCGACCAATGTACAACCATAGTCACATCAACAATGCATGACTAGTAAATTGCTTTTATTTTTGTATTTTTTTATATAAACTCAAGTGCATATGTACATGTTTTTGTGCAGTGTCATAACTATATGAAAATGTTTCTAAATGTGTAGAGGATTGGGACAATGTTGGGGGAAATAATGAAGTGGGGGGTGAATATCAAGCAAAGGGTGAGGTTGAAGGTGAAGCAGAGGTGCATTTTCATCAAAATTAATATTACACTCATATTACCACCTATCCCTTAGATATTGGTGAGGAGCTTCCTTGGGAAGGAACTGTTGAAGAAATGACCCTTCAACATTGCACATCCTACCATGCAAAGTTGAAGCATGATCTCGAGCAAATGGATCTCCCTATTGAGAGCATACAAATCTTGGAGGTTGTTTTGCATTATTTTGGAAACTTAATTGATGTATATAAGAACCTTCGGACAAAAAAAAATACTTTCATTGATTTGATGAGGACATGCAAGCAAGCGGTGATAGGCCCTGATAAATGGATCGAAATAGAGAAAAGGGTATCAAAAGAGAAAGCAAAATCATATTTTAATTTTAAGAAAGGACCAAAGTGACCAATGTTGAAGGTGCACTATTTCAAGCACCCTAACATCACTATCCATATTTATGATCATTTTTGGCAGCATATAGAATATTTCCATGGAATTATGAGGTGCCATACTATTTTACGAGATTTATTTATGTGGATGTTTTTGAGAATATGCACCCATATTATACCGACCTACCATCCAAGTATTATGGTGTTTGGAAAGATAAAAAAGTATAATTGGAGATGTGCATTTTGATATCCATCATTGCCTATACCTCCACCACCCTTGGTATCTCGTCCACCAAGGGTGGTTGCTTTACCTTCGGAGATGGAGGCCACTTCACAAGTTGGCAAGGACATGATGGATGCAATAGAATATAATATAAATTCATCTCTTATTGTTATTGATGTTGGTTTGAACAAGTAGAGAGTGTGATCCAGTGGCGGTGAAAGATTTTTTATAAGACAAATGATGAGATAGACTGCATGAGCCTCGAAGAGGTATGGGCTTATGCAAATTTTTGTCACAGTGGTTGGAAAGACTTAATTGGGCATGAGAAAGAGGGAATTGGATCCGTATGTATTACAAGCAAGTAAAATGTTTCATGCATTCGATGATAATTATTTTGTTATTTGATTCACTTCATCTCAAATTTTGAATTAACACAAAATGTTTATGTTCATTAATTGCAGTTCACTCATATGATAAATGATTCAACATCAGATTTTGAACTAGGTTCATTTGGAATGGGATATTTTGCAAAGGTTGGGACTTCGTAGGTATAATTGAATGTTTAAAACTTTTTTAGTTATGAAAACTACAGTGTCATGTCAAATTTTAATTTAAAAACAAAATGTCTTACAATTCAAATTTTAAAATCTCAGGATGGCAGGGTTAGTCTCATGTCTCAAGGGAGTTTGGGTATGGGGAAACCCTCTTGCATATTGGGAGATGTTTTGGTTGGTAGCTCACAAGTATTGCATGTTTCAAAGTTTAAAATTATGATTTCAAGTGTCAATCATTTAATCTTAATTCATTAAATTATTTTAAAATGTCCTATATGTACTCACACACACATATATATAAATATGTATTATAGGTGAACCAGGAGGGAATCATTTATAATGAATAAATTATTATAGAGTTTGAAAGTATTTATTGTGTTAAGAAATTATATACTTGGGAAGTGTTCATGAAATTCATAGAAAGTATCTTATAATATACTATTGAAGTTGTATGGGTATTTCGTAAGCTATAATTATTTTTCTGATTGAAATCATCATGAGGTTGGAAGTAATAGTTGGTGCTAGAATTGCATAGCTTGGAAAGGCTAGTCTTGTAGTATTGGTGCCTTTTTAATTAGAATCATCAAGGGGTTGGAAGTAATAGATGATGAGCCTTGAGTTAGAAATGTGAGGAGATATGTCTTTGTGAGTTTTTTATTGGAAGTGAATAATATCAAAAAGAAGTAGGAGAATGCATCTCTAGTCCTTGTACCTTATGGAACTTCTCATCGAACTATGAAAGTTTCTCATCAAGTAATAAAAATGACCACAAATTTCATAGAGGGATATAAAGATGAAATAGTTTTCTAATTCGCTAGGAATAAGTTTGATGATTTTTACTTAAAGCTAAAGTATCATATGATAAACACCATTTTATAAAGTACATATCAAATACATAATACAAATATTGGGACTCTTATACTAGGGGTGGAATCAATAAGAGTTATGTCTAAAAAAAATGGTACTTACAATATTTGGTGAAAATAGGGGTTTGTTTTATTTGGAAAGGTGTGTTGAGAGGGGCATTAACAATAACTTTTGGAAGATACAAATCAAATCAAGATTATTCTTTAATATTCCACAAATGTATGTGCTATGCCATAGTTTCACTAAGTCAATCCCTTTTGATCAATGTGCCACAAAAGCAAAATAAATATCTCTCTAGTAAGTGCTAACCAAGAAAAAAAATTGATTGGCTCAAGTAGAAAATTTGTATTACTCTTATTAATACATAATCAACAAGGAGATGAACTAATAAAAGTAAAGGAATATCTAGAGAGAGTTACTAAAGAGAAGAAACACTACTTGGAGGATCTTTTGTAGTTTCATAGAGAAGTGTTACAGGAGCCTAAAGGGTTTCCACCTAAGAGGGAAGTGGAGAATGAGATACAATTGTTTCTTGACTCCTCATTACAAAACATAGGATTTTGCAAACAATCCATATTAGATGTAGATGAAGTGAAGAAAAATTTGTAGCTATTTTTGGAGCAAGGAGTGATTCAACCATGTAACTCTGCTTATGGGCCACATATTATCATAGTGCACAACAAGGATAGGTCTTATATAATGTGTATTAATTACAAAGCTCCAAACAAGATCACTCTTAAGAAGCAATACCCTCTACCCAAGATAGATAACTTGCTAAATCAATTGTAACGTGCCAAGTACTTCACCAAGTTGGATCTCAAATTGGGATACCACTAGGTACAATTAAATGAATAAGAAACCTATAATATCACCTTCAAGATGAGGTAAGGTATATATGAATGGTTGGTAATGAATTTTTGTTTATGTAATGCACCAACTAAATTTTTGTTTTTGATGAATGATGATTTGTT